>JAXGGA010017085.1:0-25165 GCA_038373865.1 Uloborus plumipes | reverse complement strand
ACGTCCCTTAATCTCCATCCCCATCTAGATCCGTAGCTTGACCTCATTACATCCCTCGTGACGAGTTGAGAGGAATTCCTTTTTTTCGTTTTCGAAGATTAAAAATCTCCCCTCGCAGTGCTGCCGGCCAGCATACAAATCAGAATTCTGGCATTCCATCCGGTTGAATAATTGCTCCATTTCCAAATACAGGGAATCCGAAATGCCGTAATAAATATCGTCTGCGCTTTTCGGGTTGTCGCTTCTTCTCAGAGACAATAGATTCGGCAACAGAGTTTGCCTTGTTCTGAGCGAGGAGCGCTTCCAGTCCAGTTGAACATCGAATTTCTTATCGTTTCGAAGACAGATGGCACAATGGAAGATTTGTGCCGTTGAAGATTCGTTTTTAAAGGAAGCTATCCATTTTTTTCCGAAGAACTATCTGGGTTAGGTATTTTTTGGAGTTACTCATGATGCTGTCCGAAATGAATCAATAGACGCATTGAGACGAAGATGACTTGTGGAGTGGTGAAAATTTACTATCATCTTTCGCTGGGAGAGTGGGTGGTCGCAGCAGTCGGAGCTTAGATCCACTCTTCTGGTAACAAATGGGGTGATGTCGTATCAATCGCATTGATCATGAAAGTCAAACTTATTCTTTGAAAGTACAACATTAAAGGAATAAAACAAATCGGCGTCGGGTTAGTGACTAGCTGTGGGAATTGTCAAAGGGTGTTTTCTATGAATTTGTATTGTTGTTGAACTGCGATGTTGCAGTTCTAGTTCATAGGAAAAACAAGTTATCTCGCTGTTTTAAACTTTGAAATTGCACTTTTGTAGATGAGAAATTTTTATTAATTTTCAACCATGATTTGGAGAAAAATACCAGTACCTGAACTGCCTATGCTAAGAATTTTCAGGAAGTCCTTCAAATAAATAAAATATCTCCTTCCTATGGAAAATAATCATTTTCTGTAACTGAAATGAGCATACATCTTTTAAAACCCCAGTTTTTTTTTTTTTTTTGCAATTGAAAATATTTCGGCGAATAAATTAAAAAAAATCTGGTATGGATCCCACACTACTTCCTTTTACGTGTAAATTTCTTAGTAGTTACCTTTAGTGTTAAAAAAAGTGCTTGGAGTGAGCAAGGTAACAATTCAAATATTTACTCCCCTAATCTGCCACGAAACAATGCAAAAAGAATTTTACGATGGTTAATTTTCTAAATATTGCTGATTTTAATATCATTCAGTGAATTTTTCGCAAAATATCGCCAATAGCGCCAAGTTGAACCCAAATTAAAAAAATAATTTTTTCGCCAAATTTGTCTCCAACTTGGCGATATGTCGCCAAGTTGGCGTCAAACACTTGGCGACCAAAAGCTTGGCGATTTATCGCCAAGTGGTCGTGCCAATTCATCTGCATTGAAATTAACACTGATTTACCCTAAAAAAGGGGTAAAATACCCCCTTGGGGGCATTCGAATGCAACCACAAGGGGAGGTGCACAACTAGACCATCCTCAGAGCCTACATACCAAGCTAGAAGCTTCTACGGCATATAGTTTTTGAGTTATGCGACCCACATACATACATACATCCGCACACACGTACATACAGACGTCACGAGAAAACTCGTTGTAATTAACTCGGGGGTGGTTGAAAATGATTTTTCGGCTGCTTATATGTTGGTAGGTACATGTGCACATGCTGACAGGTCAAAAAAACTACTGAACATTCATTCGGGGGTGAGCAAAATCAAAATTTGGACTCAAATTTGAGTGATTTTTTTTTCGCTATCACAATACTTCCTTTACTACGTAAAAGGAAGTAAAAAGAACAACAATAAATTACATTAGCAATAGCTTTAAAATGCATATCAACTCTAACGCTTATCACCTAACTCACCACATCCGATCATTTTAATCATTTTGACTAAAACGTTTGAACGAAAATCCCCCATTCTTCACAGAAAAAGAACATAATAAATATATGTGACATCATTTAGCCCCGTCGAACGCTTCTCCCGCATTTCCTTTCAGTAATAAGATGGTAATTTCTAAAGTTCGAAAATTGTTGCTATCCCATTTGAGCGACTCACAAAAAAGAACAACCTTTGACTTTCCTTCGCGGAATTTAAGTGTTAAATAAACTGTTCCAAACAAACTCTCATCAAACGGGTCAAACGGGGAATGTTGTGATAAAACAAAACTTATCTGCGGACGTGTGTGCGGGCGGGACATAAAGCGGGCCGCCAATAAACACGATCGCCCCTCTAGATAGATGGCGCGGATGGCGGCCGTTTTCCGGGAAATTATATTTCTGTCATCAGCTCATCATTCGCGCCAGATTTGGCGACGATTGCTTAATGTTCAACAGCCGAAGACATATTTACAGCGGGCGGGGAAAATGTTTGACAAAAGAATGAAATCGCGAATTTATTGTTAGTTTTTTTTTTTTTTTTTTTTAATCAGTTCTGTTCATCGAACTATGTTCTACGAAAAACTGGAGAGCAAGAAGAATTGAAGGGCTTATAGGAGATGAGGGGGTTCAGCGACAAAACAAGAAATTGCGAGTAGTAAAAGTTAAAATTTTGATTATTGTAGTTGTTGCATCTGTTTTGTTTTCTGGTTTTGTCGTTAACGTGCGTATGAAATTAGTCTATTGACATCTACTGTTGGATGTACCAAGTTTTATTTGCTTACCTGTATCCATTGCTTACCATTGTCCAGAGTGTTCATTTTTCAAAATGCAACTTAGCCCCTTCATCCTCCAAGCCCTTCAATTGAGACTGAATTTGTTTGCAAAATCAGATTAAAGCGGATGTTAAAATTTGGGCAAATTAAAATTTTTCAAATGCTCTGGACTATGATTTTTTTGTAATGTACATACAGTCGAGTCTCGATGACTCGAGGTCCAAAGGGCCCGGCTAAAAGATTCGAGTTATTGGTAGTTCGAGCTATGAGAGGTTCTTACAGCTTTCTCAAGAGTTCAGGACACAATAAAAACTTTGAGATAAAGGAATATTCGAATTATAAGGCTTCGAATTATCGAGACTCGACGTTATTTTGAACTAAACATGTTTGACTTTCAACATTTGGGGAGAGTGAGGTAGCGTGGCAAAGTGAAATTGAAAATTATTTTTGGTTTGCAGCAACAGTATTTTAGGAATATTTTAACTTATTTCTAAAACATGTAGTTGATTCCAGTCAAAAAATAGATCAAGAGATGAAGAAAAATAATCACACAAGTCGTTTTCAAAATTTGATACCCATTCTGTAATATTTTGTTGTTTATCAAAAATCATTTTTGTTATTAAAAGTAAGGTTTCGTTAAAAAAGTAGGAGGTGCTTCCACCGATCATCCACTTGAGTTTCCTTCACGACAATTGATTACCAAAGCTGCTGACATCTTACATCGAGAAATTCTCCCAGAATTGAAGGGCTTGGAGGATGAAGGGGCTAAGTTACATTTTAGGAAATGAAAACTCTGTGCAATGGTAAGCAATGGATACAGGTAAGCAAATAAAACTTGGTACTGTAACGAGTCCGTAGCACCTTCAACTTTCTTTAAATGAGCATTCCAATCTTGAGGAAGTAACTATAAATTTATTTACAAGTATGTACACTTATTTACAATAGGAGCAGGAAACAATTGCTAAACATCCAGCAATTAGGTAGCAAACAGTACACTGTACTCTCAACAGTAACTCAGCACCACGTATCTAACGTGAACAGTAATTAAGAAAATTACAAAAGCAAAACAACCATTCGCCCAAGCGAATAAAACGAGCCTCTCAGAAATCCAATCTGAGAAAAACAACTAACTAACTGTCCAAGGCTATCGGACATACTCGGAAAGAATTTTCTACAACATCCTAGCAAAATGTGGAGTGTTCTGTTCATTCATAACTTAAATAATCCATTCAGGAAAATTCTAGCGATAAAAAGAAAAACCTACAATAATACAGCTCAGCGCGAAAATGTCTTCATGCTTATTAAACGTGGGGCAAGTGTAAAAACTACAAAGTGTTACAGGGCCGGTATACAAGTGATAAAAGTGATATCTTCAGATACTTTTGCAACATGTCGCCAGATAAAACCAAAACTAGTGAAAATGATGCAACGCAGGAAAAACAACAACTGTTTACAAGATTTGTAACAGTACATCAAACAGTAGATGTCATTAGACCAATTTCATACGCACACTAACGACAAAACCAGAAAACAAAAAAGCTGCAACAACTGTAACAATAAAACTTTGAACTTAAATTACTCGCAATTTCTGCTTTTAACCCCTTCATCTTCCAAGCCCTTCAATTATTAACCCTTTCCCCGATTTGCCGTTTTCCAGTGTGATACGTTTGTTATTACTGGTCCGACGGAAACCATAAATCCGGGGTTCCTCTTATATGAAAGGAAAAGGGTAAGTTTTTCTTAAACAAAGCTGCTGCAACTCTTTCGATGAACTAAAAAAAGCGAACACATGTAACAAAACCGCAAAAGCAAAATATGACGGGTAAAATGTCGATGTGAATAGACTGATAGGCTCGTTTACTCCTTCAAGGTATTCTCATGAACTTCAGCTGTATTGCAGGGCAACAAAAAGAACCAAAATTAATTTCTCGTAAAAATGAAAAACAAAAGTGCTACCTCTGATACATTACTAACACTCATGCCAGCTGTCAATGTAGAATTATGTTTGTTCGATGCTTGCAACTTAAGTATCGCAGTTCAGTATTCTTTATTGGTGTTGTCATCATGATAAACGCTTGCCATTTTCAGCCTTTAACACGTTATACATATATTTTACGATGTTATTTTTCTGTAAGTTATTATTTATCCTCTTTAAAGCTTTCGAAGTTTAAACGTTGTATAGAAAGAAGTGCGGTATTCAAAGCGAATTTGAGCATATCGAGGTATTTCCTTCAGTGTGATCTCACGAAGCCATTTTTTATCATTCCAAAATTATAGCAAACATTTAGATTATGCCAGTAAATGAGTTGTTATTTAAAAGATAATAATAACTCAAGTTGTTGATGAAGTAGAAACGATGTATAATTCAATAATTCACATTTCCGGAAAGTTAATGCTCTTGATTGTATATGAAGGGATGACTGATTTTTGTTTTACTGAAAATATATTGAGCTAAACTCAAACTCTTCACAATGCCCATTAAATGTAAGAAATTTTTGATCAAGTTGGACACAAAATTTAGTTTAACACACCTCTTTTCTCTCTCTGCATCTCTTTCTCTCTCTCTCTACCTCTTCTCTCTCTGTTTTTGTAGGGTAAGTGTCATGCAAGGTTCCCATTAGGGAGAAAAATGAAAGAGAAAATCTCACATTCTATTGAAATTAGAGTGACATTTTCAAAAATTGAGATAAAAATTATTTTGATTGAGAGAAAAATGATTTTCAAAAAAATCTTCATTTTACAAGAGATTACAATTATTCAATTTAACAAGCGTGAGAAAATCGCGAGAAAATCCCGCATCGATATTTTTTTTGTGCGTGAGATTCTTTTTAAAAGTAAGAGATTCTTGTGCTTTGTTGGGAATCCTGGTGTCATGGAGGACGGAAATTGCAAATTAGGTCAATTTAGATTGCTTATGCCGGCTGTAGTTTCTTTAAAAAAATATTTTTCTGGTAAAAAAGGCTATACGATATGTAGGGGAAAGTGGGGCAAAGTGAAATAGTTAAATTTACTTACCTGCTTCAAAGGGAACAAGTGGGAAATTTGTTCTAAAAATTATTGTACACGAAGAAGAAATAATGTATTCTATAATACAACTTTGGTTGAAATATTATTTTTTATCTTTAGCAGTAATTTTGTACTTTCGAAAAAAAAAATGTGAAAAGTTTTCACCTCAAAAAGTCATGGGGCAAAGTGAAAAACAAAGCATTTTTGAGATGAAAATTTTTCTATTCAATGATTAACAATGGTTTCCATCAAATGAATGAGTAAATAAACAAAAAAACTAATTTCTAATGAAAAATAAACGAGTAGGTAAATAAATGAATTCATTAATATTTGAGAAAAAAATTGAGTGAATAAAATAGAAAATAAATAAGAAAATGAGTCAATGAATGAGTAAATAAGTACATAATTAAGTAAAAGAATATAAATAAATTAATAAATGAAGAAATACGTGCGAATTTCATAAATGAATGAATCAGTGAACGAAATGATCTATTTCACTTTGCCCATTCCGCTTTGCTCCGCTTGCCCTTGACAAATTACATTGAACATTTAAAATAAAAAAAAAAGTGCCTCGTATAAACTAAATAAAGACTGCACTGGACATCAGTAGATGTCAATTAATAATAAAAATGATAATTACAAAAATTTATCATTTTATAATAACAAAAAATATTTTTGAAAAACCACGAATATTACAATAAAGGTATCATAATTTGAAAATGGCTTGTACAATTTTTTTTTGTTGGTCTTTGGAGCTAATTATTACTTTCTTCTATATCTATTATATAGAAGAAAGTATTGGTTTCGTGAAAATTTTCGAATGTCGAATTTTGACGGATTTGCACGTTTTGAGGTGCGCTGAGTCCATTTCGACCATTTTTGGAAAATGTCTGTCTGTGTGTGTGTCTGTCTGTGTGTCTGTCTGTGCGTGAGTCTGTATGTGTGTGACCAGTTTTTGTGGCCGCGCTAGAGCAAAAACTACTGCATGAAATCGAACAAAATTTTTTTTCACATATGTACCACCATGTGAACTGGTGCACCTGACTTTGTTTAGCGAATTCCTCCAAGGGGGGTGGAGCAATCGCACGTGTTCTGCGCGGGGGTGATTGCTATATCTCAGGAAGTAACAGGCGGAATCAAACGAAAATTGGTCCATAGGTAGACCCTATTGAGTACAATCGCTGATTCAATTTGTGTGTCAATATCTCAAAGGGGGGTGGAGCAATCAAAAGTGCTTATTTTGTCATTGCACCTACTGTATCTCAAGAAATATTGCTGAGATTTGAATGAAATTTGGAATAACACTAACCCAATAAGGAAGCAAGCATCGATTAAATTTTGGCGCCAATCGCCCCAGGCGGAGGGTGGGGTGATTTTTGCGCTTAGTCAACAATGCGAAAAATCAATTCATTAAAAAATCGCTTTCACGCTATTTAATTATCAAAACAGCTGAAAACTTTCAATGATTTGAAATTTTTAACTGTTGCCAATTTCTTTTTACTAACAAATAAAATGTTTACAATTGATCTAAACAAGGCTTTTGCAATGATTTCCAATTTCGCTCATTGATTCTGCATTTGCAGGGTTATTACGATAATTGGGAAATTGGAGCTGTTTCCAATTATTCGGGCGAGTACGTATTTTATTTTGTAACTGGAATTCATAAGATAGATATAGAAGAAAGTTCCGTGACGGCCACGACAGCTAGTTTTTTGACAGGAATCAACTATATGTCTAGGAACTTAGTTAAAATACTGTTAAATAGGTAGCGCTGCAAACTATGAAAATATTTTACCATTTCACTTTGCCCCGATATTTCACTTTTCCCCAACATTCCCCTACTCACGTATATCTCTAATTATTGATTAAATCATTAATCTAGAGAGAACTGGGCTCATTTTATTCTTCAAACTTTAGGAAAAGCACAGTAGAAGGTTTTGTTATTGTCAGCCTCGCTTAATCGGGTAACGGCTCTTTCATACGAATAAAATTTTCCGGTGGTGAATATTTCCCCACAGACGCAAAGATCACAGCTTAATCGAAAAATTTCCTCGAATAATTTAATAATATTTGTTAGATTTAGCAAATATTTCTGTGGAGGAAAATTTTGAATAAATTAAAAGTACATTGAGGGAGAAGAATTGAAGAGCTTGGGAGATGAAGGAATTAAGTGACAAAACAGAAAGTGCGAGTAGTTAACCCTTCACTGCACGGTGTGCCAGATCTGGCACAAACCAAATAAACCCTCATATATTCCTATGATTTTTAAATGCAGTTAAACTGAGTTTTGTGCCCCTTCTGGAACATTGCTATAAGAGTTTAGTGTGATTTTTATGCACTAGTTAGTTGCACTAGTCTAGGTATTACAGTTCTTGCTTTTGAAAGAAAGAGTGTCTGCATCTCCGTTAGAAGTGTGCTTAGTCATTATTTCCTTTGTTCTAAAATTGTTTAGATACACTTAGTGGAAAATTTGTTTATACCACTTATGGCACAAAACACATTGTAGATTATTACACTTATCGGTATACAAAGCATATGCTATGTGCTTTGTGCCATATATAGAACAAGCAATTAAAACATCATTTTTGGTGCAAATTTTAAAGATTAATTTTTTTTTTTTTTCATTTTTCCTGAACTCGGGGCTATTTAAAGGTAACATATAATTTTTTTCGTGAAAATGTAAAAAATCGTGCAGTGAAGTGTTAAAGTTCAAAGTTTTATTGTTGCAGTTGTTACAGCTTTTTGTTTTCTGGTTTTGTTGTTAGTGTGCGTACGAAATTGATCTAATGACATCTACCTTTTGATGTACCAACTTTTATTTATTTACCATTGTCCAGAGTTTTTTTTTTTTTTTTTAATGTAACTTAGCCCCTTCATCTTCCAAGCCCTTCAATTACGTATTTACGAAAAACATGTCAATAATTTTCGCCAACAACTGACTAGAGAAACAGCATTCACATCATAACATTTCCACTGTTTATTTCTTTTAACATTGCTAATACAAGAAAAAAAAACAGAAAATTGTACCCAGACGATAATAAAATTAATTAACATAAATAAATAAATAGAAACATTGCAGATAATAGAAAATTGATGTATTAAATTAAAAACATTGTAGACGATTAGGGGAAAAGGAGTTAAAATATTGTTCCCAAAAGACCTTGAACAAGTAATCCACTAAAATGGCTTTGTTCAAAAAAAAAAAAACGTGTAGTGAAAAGAAGAGCCAAAACAAAGGTTTTGTAATTTTATTTGTAAATTATTTATTTATGATTTTCATGCGTACTTGTATAATATATAAACAAGTTTACTATACTATTATACTTTGTTGCATCCCTTCTAAGTATAGAAGGGATGCAAATTAGCCGATTACCAATTATTCGGCTGTTGATAATGGGCCGAATAATGATAAGGATGATTGGTTTTTCTCCTATCAATTTTACCATCCTTGTTTTTTCTCTCTTTTACAGTTCCAAGTTTAGAAATAGTAAGAAATTTATTTCTGAGGGAATATTTTTTCTTTTTTCTTAGTTTTCGCAAAATAATTTCAATATTTTATCAAATTTCTTAGAACTAATTTTCATGTTATTGTCAATATTATTATTAACACACTGTTAGTTATGTTAATTGGGCATAAAAATTCGAAAAAAAGAGGGAGGGGGAGTCTGTGATGATCACTCCAATTTAGGAGTACTTTTAATTCATATTTTTTAATAATTAGTAGCAATTTAATTCAATACTTTTATTCTTCGAAAATGAGAGGTTATCTAAAAGCACTGTGCTAAGGAGAAAACTAGCGTCACGTGAAAAATGTTGCAACATTGTCTATATTTATTCAAAGTAGGGGAATCAATTTAAAAAAAACTTTATATCAACTGTGAGGTTTTTTATTACTGTTAACAAAATTATTCATCATAGTTTCTTAGTGGAGGTATACTTTAAAAAATAAAATATTTGAAAAAAAAAAAAATCGGCCGATTAATCGGCCTGATTTTGCCGATTACTAATAATCGGCAAAGCGGCCGATTGGGGACGATTAATCGGTACTGCCAATTAATCGGTGCATTCCTGTTACTTAGCTTATTTCAGAAAAAAAACCAATAACAATAATAACTTTCTTTATACAGCTATTGATTTATTATTAATACCGTAAAATGGGGTTAATCGGAACACTTTTCAGTTTTGATTGTAAAAAAAGCAGTTAAAAGATTTTTTTTCAATTTGATTTTCTGGGTAAAAACTTCGGTCTTGCTTTACTTTTGATATTCCAAGCAAACACAAAACATTTTGAACAGTTATTATTAAAATATATAGGAAATTATGGGTGTTCCGAATCACCCCGCTGATAGGGGTCAATCGGAACACATGTTAAAATTTGTATTGGTTTTCCATGAAACCTGTAATAGGTCTCACAAACATGAGTGATATTGATGAGGGAGAACAAGAACAGGTAATTACTGTCAAATAAAAGTATAATTTCAATACCAGAAAACGTTTATAATTTGTCAAAATTCAAAATAATTTTGAACTTATGAAAAATGAAAAGTGATTTTAAGAAATGCTTTTGAATTGAAATACAAAGATTTAGGAAGTCACTCATGTCGTCCACAAATATGTACTTGTCCTTAAAACTAGCAATTGTGACTTGGCTTAAGTTTTTCATAGCATCTTCTGGGATGATCTCTGCCTTTTCTTTAGTTTCTTAAAATCTCTGAGTTTCGGGGATTGTCCTGAAAGATTTTTTCGCTTATTCATCACTGTCTGTGTGCTTGCCTTTTGCTATCTAAAGTCTATATGACTTTCCTCCTCGTATTTTAAATAAAAAGAAGTCTCCTGGAGAAAAAATCTTATGAAATCTGCAACTTTCTGTCATTCTAAAATCTAGTTGCTCACGAGAAGGGATAAACAGTAATAAATCCTTGTCCTTGTCTTTATTAGAGGAATTGGGGTTAGAATCTTGATTTTTCAAACAGTTTCCTTCAAATAAGTTTGAATTGGAACAACAGAACAAAGTGTTCCGATTCAACCCGCAATTTTTTTTCCAATGGCATTTTTCAGAATTCTTCATTTTTATGACACAATTTATAAAAAATGTAAATTCTAATGTGGTATTCTGTTGTTTAGATACATGTATAATTGAAACATACTACTCTTAGGTTTAAAATATAAGAAGGTTTGTTCTTGCATATGAAGCTTTGCAGTCTATGAAAATGTGATGTTTTCTAGCATTCCACGTACAGCCCTGCTTAGAAGCCAGTAGCGTTGCCAGATTGACAAAAGTATTTTTTTCCTACTTCCTATGATCTTACCTTTCTAAAAAAGAAATTAATGGCGAAAAATACCCAATAGTATATTTATGAAGAATTTCTTTGTACGGCCTGGAAGTTTTGTTCCGACTGACCCCGCTGTTCCTATACACCCCATTTTACGGTACCTTTTAAGACAAATGTAGTTAACTTGGAAAGGGAAATTTAAAATGTTTCACCGGGGTTTAATCGAATTATATTTCTAGGAATAAACGGTATTCATTCTAAGCGGGGCCAATAGTACTCAGAGTTTTTTCAGTACCCTTTCAGCTTTTTTTTTTTTTTTTTTTGAAGAAACTGTAGCAATTTGTTTCGAAGTTAACATGTTGATTCATATCAAAAGTCTTCTTGCTCTTTTGCTTCTTTAATTTCCCAAGGTACGAAATTCTTTCGACATACCAATCTTAAAATCGTTCTGGTCAGAGTTATGTAATCCGTAAACAAACATCACATTTTTTTTTTCGCCACAGCAAAACATTGCTACATGACTGAAAATGATGCATCACCATCTCTATGTAATGACACTGTCCGGCCAAGATTCATTTCAGCAGATCATGGGGTCGCAAACGCTTAAGAATGATTTCCAGGGGTTGCACTTACTTAGATATGTGTTGACTTTTGGAAGAGATCTATGTTGGAGTCTACGTATTGGTTATTGTTATGCGCGGCAGTGCGTCTTTTACGTACGCACCCACTAAGTCATCGATCATGTGCCTGATTTGCGGCATCAGTTCTTGCTGTTGGCGTCTCGAGTTTTGACAAGCTGATGAGAAAATTAAGAGTAAACACGGCGACTGCAGAGTGAAGAATAAGTAACAGATGGCAAGAGTTTGAATGTTGATGTATTCATTGTAACCCCCTTTACCTTCAAATACCTTTCAAATGTTTGTATGATGTTATGAAAATAGTAACAACTTTTCATCTCAGAACTGCAAAAAAAAAAAAAAAAACCAGCTCAATTAATTAAATATCCTTAAGGGAAGTCCTCTATCCAAAAGGAAATCCTGACTATGCCATTGCACCAAACATATGGACAGCAAGGAAAATAGTAATGACGTTTCATCTCTGAACATTTTTGGTTTTCTAAACTCCCCCTTTTGTACATATTCAACAATGTTAAATTTAACAAATTTTTGGATGACGTACGTGAAAATTTGCAAACAACTCATGTGGGTAAACATTCAATTTTGGTGTATACAGAAGAAAAATAATTTTGCTCAATAAGAAAACATATAAATTAAATATTTACATTAACGAAATGAAAATAAATAAATAAATAAGTAAATATTTTTTTAATTTAAGAAAAGTAAAAATAAAACAAAAATGAAAAAATAAAAATGAATTAAAAATACAATTAATAAACAAATAACTTAATATTTTCTAATCATCTTTTTTAAATAAATAAGTTAAAAAAGAAAGAAAGAAAAAGATGAATTTAATAGTTTTGAAATGAAAAGAAAAAATATTATCCAAAAAGAAGATGTCCGTGGTCAATTAGAAAAGAAATAATATTAGTAATTTATTTTTTATTTATATTTATTATTCAGGAAATGAATACTAGTTTTTTTTAAGTCTTAAGTCCAATTACCTGAAAAACAAAGATGGAAGTCCTCAAAGCAAAAGAAAATATTGACTATGCCACTACACCAAATATAGGGTAAGCTGGGTCCAAGATGGTCCCAAGACAAAAATTTCAGAAGTCACATTCTCCGCAAGGCTGCCCTTTTTAGCCTACTTTCCCGTTAAAAATAAAAGAAAGACGAAAAAAGTATTAAAAGTAGCTTAATGCATCTAAAAAATATCGTCCAGAAAATATCGCCAAGTTAAAAAAAATATCGCCAAGTCCAAAAAATATCGCCAAGTTAAAAAAATAAAGAGGTAAAATGAATATCGAAAAATTAAAAATTTGAAAGTAGGGTATTGAGATGGGGAATTTGTGTGTCGGTCTGTCGGTCGATCTGTCGGTCTGTCGGTCTGTCTGCCCCTCCCCCCTAATAACTTTTGAATGAACATTCCGATTTGGACGAACTTTTTTTTGTTGGAAAGATCTCGGCGAGTACAGCTCATTCCCATATTTGATTTTTTGATTTGAACAATTTTTGGTTCAACTTTGAGTCGTTCAAACAACCGGTCCCGCGATACTAACTTTTGAATGAACAGTCCGATTTGAACAAACTTTTTTTTTGTTCGAAAGATCTTTTCAAGGATACTTCATTCCCGTATCTACATTTTCGATTTGAACAATTTTTCGTTCAACATTGAACCGTTCAAACAAGCTGTCACCCCTAATAACTTTTGAGTGAACAGTCCGATTTAAACAAACTTTTTTTTGTTCGAAAGATATCGGCAAGGATACTTCATTACCGTATTTAAATTTTCAATGTGAACATTTTTTCGTTCAACATTGAACCGTTCAAGCTACCTTTCTCCGCCTAATAAATTTTAAGTGAACCGTCTGAATTGAATAAACTTTTTTTGTTCGAAAGATCTCGGAGAGACTCATTCCCATACTTCACTTTTCAATTTGAACCATTTTTCGTTCAATGATGAACCATTCAGAAAATTTTTTAACATGAGCGCCTACTGGGAAATTTAAGTTGAATGTAGTAGATCCTGAACTTAAAGGCGGATATCCTTCAAACTAACTTTGTAAGAAAACGGTTTTGATAAAAAATGTATGTTAAGTACTTTTCTGAAAAATCTTCTGTGAGGACTCTGATTCCGACTCCGACTCCGCAAACATGGCGGAAATGCAGGCTCAGAAAAAAATGACTGACTGGGCAGACGATTTTTTGTTTATTTATTAATTTTTTTTGTTTAATTAATTATTATTATTTTTATTTATTTATTTATTTTTTTGGCAGACGATATTTTTTTTTATTACATAAATTGTTCATTCACTAGAGCATTTTATTCTTTATTTATATTTAACAACTGGCAACGGATTAAAAATAAAATTCGAGACATTTTATTAACGAACGAGGTTTTTTTTCTTTCTTTGATAAAACGTGTTTGATGTTCTTCGTACTTTTATTTTATTTATTCTTTTTTTTCTTTTGAAAACGATTGTGAAATTTTTCTACGGAAGAACTATAACAGTTACATCCTTTAAAAAGTGAGACAAAACTTTATTTACTCGTTTATTTACTTTGTACGTGTCTATTTCATCTGATGAGAGGGGTATATTTTGCTTTTAGAAATCAGCTTTAAGTGCTATAAAAGTATGTTTGACATAATTTTCAGTTTCAGATATTCAAGAGAATATTGATTAGATGCTAGAATGCCGATGTCGATGTACGGGAAAGTAGGCTCGTTTAGTTCTTGACCGAACTTCTTGTTCTATATAGTATTAGCAAATGAAGAGGAAACCATCAGGTGAATAATTAGTTAATATACGTATGGGTCGAGAAGATTTAGCACTTAAACATGCTGATTCGGAACGGAGAAAGTTGACTTTTTACTGAAACACCGATATTTTAATTAAAAAGTTTTACAGATGATATAATTTTAAGTACAGAAAGAAAGTGCAAAAAGGTATTTCACATTTACAAACGCCATAATGAAGGATTCTGAAACGATAATGCTACATATACAATACTTTCTCCTTGTTTACTAAGATTTAATAACATCATTGGGCATCGGTAACATCGTCTTGGACATTGATTTTTTTTTCTTCAGTGCAGTGGAACTTATACAAGGTGCTCAAGATATCTCTTAAGGGTTTAAGTAAATTGTAATAATTAATTGATTTGTTCCAAAGTAAACGGTGCACTCATACAAACGAGAAATTAAAGTTTAAAACTTTCAATCTGACTCCCCCCTTAAATATACTCCGATTCATCCAAATTTGGGTTTGGTAATTTACTTTACTTCATGGAACAAGAGCACCAACGTAGAAATAAACACCTTTGACTTTTAGTTTTAGGATTTTGAATGACCCTAATGAACCTGATTATAGTGATAGTGGTGTAAGTCAAAAATTTAATAATTTGAATTAGGCATGAATTTGGCTTCTTCCTTTTCAATTCCTCTTTTAAGTGAACCAATGGTGTAAAAAACTACTAAAATATATTGGCTACTAGGAATGCGCAAAAATTGAACACCAAACTGAGCAAGTAAGATTGTCAGTAATGTACGTTTTTTTTTTTTTTTTTTTGATACCACTAATAGGAACAATACCCATGATTTTCTAGTAATCTTTTCTAGTAATCTTATAATTTATAAGCAGTGTTTCTTTCAGACATTCTGCTCCGGGGGGGGGGGCACTTTGAAAATCCGGAGGGGGGAATAGGAGATGACCTAAAATGATCAAAAATAGCCTAAAACTGCATTTTTTATACCCCCCCCCCCCATCCTCTTTAAGTCCTAAAATTGCGCTTTAACAGCCTTCCTTCTGAGAATGACCTCCCCCAAACCAGAAACTGGATCTGCAGTTGACAAGAACGCATTTAAGAGAGTGGATGTGGACCCCCTCTCTCCCCTAATAAATAAATAGAAATAAATTGAAAGGTAACTATTCTCAATAAAAACTTTGAGATTTTGAAACACACATCAATTAGTTAATTTATCCTTATGATTATCTTTCCCCTCGCCCTGAATAAACTCCTATGTACGTCTGAAGGAAGGGTGATAGATGTTTTAAAAACTTCTATTAGTTTTCCAGTTTCTGAGAATAATTTCTCATTATTTTGTCCCCAAAAAAGGATAACAGATAGGGAAACTAATTCCATTACAATATAACACATAATAAAACAGGGCTGTGGCACGCCGGTTTCACGCCATCTTTGGTAACTTTAAAAAAAATCTGGTATGGACCCCACACTACTTCCTTTTACGTGTAAATTTCTTAGTAGTTGCCTTAAGTGTTAAAAAAAGTGCTTGGAGTGAGCAAGGTAACAATTCAAAGATTTACTCCCCTAATCTGCCTCAAAAGAATGCAAAAAATATTTTACAATGGTTAATTTTCTAAATATTGCTGATTTTAATATCATTCAGTGAATTTTTCGCAAAATATCGCCAATAGCGCCAAGTTGAACCCAAATTCAAAAAATATTTTTTTCGCCAAATTTGTCGCCAACTTGACGATATGTCGTTAAGTTGGCGTCAAACACTTGGCGACCAAAAGCTTGGCGTCATGTCGCCGAGTGGTCGCGCCAATTCATATCACTTGAGTCTGTATTAAAATTAACATTGATTTACCCCAAAAAAGGTGTAAAAGACCCCGTTGGGAACATTCGAATGCAATCACAAGGGGAGGTGCACAACTAGACCCCCCTCAGAGCCTACATACCAAGCTAGAAGTTTCTATGGTATATAGTTTTTGAGTTATGCGACATACATACGCACATACGTATACACAGACGTCACGAGAAAACTGGTCGTAATTTACTCGGGGGTGGTCGAAATTGATTTTTCGGCTGTTTGTATGTTGTTAGGTACATATGCACGTGCTGATAGGTCAAAAAAACTACGCGACATTCATTCGGGGGTAAGCAAAGTCAAAATTTAGACCGAAATTTGAGTGAAATTTTTTTCGTGATCACAATACTTCCTTTACTACGTAAAAGGAAGTAAAAAGAACGAAGCCTTTGGTAGTTTTTTGAAACTGAAACTCCTATATAAAACGCAATTTTAGATGATCTGGGGAAATGGAGTACGAAGATTTTTCCGTAAAAAGTTTTCAAAATTGAAGATCAAAAATCAAAATTTTGTACAATCTTTAACAATGTCGAATTGAATTCGGAGCCACACCTAAAGAAAAATTCCCAAATTGAAGCTATAAATGTGCAAATGTAGACGATCTTTGATGACGTTAATAACTGATGCAGTTCAAGACCATAGGCTCGAAGTTGGAACTCTAAATACGCAATTGTAGGCCTTTTTCTGTAATATTTAGGGGCAGAGGGGGTCAAGCACTCCCCGTCTCCTTCATAGTTTTTTTTTCTTAATTGAAGACCTAAAACTGCAATTGCTGGTTATCTCTGATGACGTTACGAAAAGGGACAGGGTTTAGGACTCTCTTCAGGAAAATAAAATCGAAATTGAAGTCCTAAACACCAGGGCCTGATTACTGAATAGGCCAACTAGGCCATGGCCTAGGGCCCCCACAATACAGGGGCCCCCAAACTACCCCTGTTTAGTGGAAAACCGCTAAAATTGCTTTAGTCAATAGCTAAATTTGTTTCATCTAATGCCTAAAGTTTTAAAACCTCAGTACAGGGGGCCCCAAAAAAGTATTTGGCCTGGGGCCTCGTAATATTTTAATCGGGCCCTGCTAAATACGCAATTGAAAACTATCTTTGAAGAGTTTGGGGAGAGAAATGTGGTTCGTGACAGTCATTTGCAATTTCCTGAAATTAATCTTCTAAAAATACAAATGTAAGCGTCTCTGATCTCGTTAGGATTGTGGTACGGGACTACTTCGAAAAAATTTTGCAATTGAAATCTTAAAACACAACTTTAGTGCATTTTGATGTCATTAGAGAAAGGGATGGGTTAATGACTTTCCCTCTTAAAATTTTCGAGATTGAAGTCCTAAAAGAGCAATAATATATGTCATCTTTGGAGATTAAGAGAAGGTATATCCACGCACTTTCACCCCAGAATTTTCCAAAATTGAGATCCTAAGAATACAATTATAAACCATCTTTAAGAAAAATCAGAAAAAAATTGAGTTCGCCCCCCCCCCCCCCCCCGAAAAGCTTTGAATTTTAAATCATTAAAATGCAGTTATTGACCATCTTTGATGACATTAGAGGACAAGGAATGCGCTTTGATATTCTCTTCGGAAACATTTTCGAAATTGAAATCATAAGTATGCAATTTCAGGCCATCTATGAAAGCTTTAAATGAAGGGATGGATTTCACGAATAATTCCTCTGAATTTTTCTAAAAAGGAAGTCCTAAAAAAAGGCATTTGTAAACTAGCTTTTTTTACATTAAGCAATGATTTACTACCCCTAAGCCAGGGCTCAGGTAGAACTGATGACTCCTAATAAGGATGAAACTGCAGTATCTGGATAACATGGTAGAGATGGCAGTTTACTTCATGTATCTTTGATATTACTATGAAAATTGATGCAGTTCGGAACTTCTCCTTTCGACATTGAACCCCGCCTAAGAAAAGGGAAAAAAATGCAAGGGTCGTAGGCGATCTTTGATGACGACAAAGGAAAAAAAGATGGGTTTCACAACTTCCTCTGCTGAATTTTCCCAAAATAGATGTCCTATAATGCAGTTGTAGAGCATCTTTGTTGCCACCCCGAGAGATATGTTTCAAGATTTTCGTTTTTTTTTTTTATATTTATTTATTTAATGCATTTGCTTGTTTATTTATTTAATATTTTTGCTTCATTTTATTTATTTTTAGTGTGTATTAGTGCAACCTGAGTTTGCTCCGGAGGGGCAGTTGATCTCCTCGGGGGGGGGGGGGGGGCACTGCCCTCCCGGAAAGATGCCTGAAAGAAACAGTTTAAAATACTTCGCGTGTATTTCACTTTCTTTCGGTATGTCTATCGCAACAATGACTCAAGCCGCTTAAAGTAATTTTTCGCAAGTTAAAAGTAACTTTTGATAAAAATTGACTTACATAGAGTATTGTACCTGTGTTTAAATACAAATCCTGCTCTTGAAGTTAAAATTTACAAAGTCATGATAGTTTTGCAGATGTGTTTACGAAAATCTCTTTTTTAAATCAAAACTGTGTTAGCATGACTTACCTTACACTCATTCTAACCGCGATATAAAGCACACATTTTTAATTATTAAACGTGGGCATGACTGGATGGTGCAATGTTGAAAACAGTGTTCAATATTACGCTGCTTTGAACCTCATACAGGTGTAAACTTCAGAACCGTCTCCATCAGGCTACTTCAACTAATAGCTCTTGACGATGGGCAAAAATCTCTTTAATGTTCCTTAAACAATCCCATAGAGAAACAAATGGAGCTTAATTCGCACCTCCGCCCCTTAATTATAACTCAAACCACCACCAACGAAATAGGACATGATCCGAACCACTTTTTTTCCCAGGATAAACAATCTGCTGAAACATCTTGTCCCACTTGCTGGAATGGATGGTGGGGTCACGCGAAATCGCTCCAGACGTGATTTCAGGCGAGTGCTAACGAGGATGGAAGGTGTGAAACATGGTAACTGGTTATTACCGGGACGCTTAGGACGTCCCTTTCTTTAACATCGGAATCGCCACGCTCGTAAAACAGCGGGCCCTTTGGAATGTTCTCTTTATTTTCTAGAGGAAGAGCGGGTGAAAGGTCGATTCACCTACCAAAAAGGAAGGAAGAGGAATTGATAGTCGGAACTTTTTGATCCCGTTTCCGTCTGGGTTCTCCACCCTACTGCACACTCTGCCTCCTCCATTTTGCAGATCTTGTGCAAGTGGTTGACCGCTTAAACTGAACCATTCAGGTAGCGAAAGTAGTTTTGCTTGAAATCCGACTGTAGTCATCCCTGCTAAATCGGGTAAAGGATAAACGCGAATATCCCGCTTAAAACGAATGAATCTTCCCGGAACCAATGCTATAGACGCAATGTTAAAGATCCCCGCTTAATCGAATAATATTTCTTGGAACCGACAGTACTCGTTTAATCGGAGCCGACAGTATTTTCAAATTCTGTGGGCAAATCACTGCAAAATGCGAAACGGGCTAGACTCATTGAGAAGGAATAAAGGTGGAGAGAGGGAAGACTTCAATTCTTGAAATAAAAATCTCAAGTCACATGACATATTTTTAGCAAAGTATTGGGAGAAATCAGGATTCTTTCACTTGTTTTGCGTAAAACGTCTGTCATTCGCCGGAGTTGAATCATGTGATTTATAATCTTTGTTTCAGCTTTTCTAAGCCAATGACTGGACTTGCTCTCTCCATTTACTAATATCTGCTAGTTAGACTGGTGGTTGCCAAACTGGGTGCCACCAACAAAGGCCCAAAGGCAAGGAGTCCAAGAAATGTCCATAGTATCGTATCCATGGGATTAGTAAGAGCAAAGGGAAACAAATTTCAATGCTTCAACTTCAGATACTTCTCTATGGATACATTGAGATTTTGTGTATACATTGAAACATTTTTTTTTTTTTTTTTGCAAATGTGTTCAAGGCCACACCCTGAGAGTAACTGGGAGCACAAAAGTTGACTTTATAAGTTTTTAGCGAAGGAAATTATATTTCCTTTATTTTCAGACACTGGGAGGTAAATTGAAACATCATATTTATTTCCCCATAAGGTTGTGTGTCGAAAACAATTAGTACGTAGAAGAAAATAAACGTAAGTGCCAAAACGAACAATGTGGAGATAACTAATGAGAATGGTAAAAGGAATTATCATCTGTTTTGGGGGCAAAAGTATGGGGGGAGTTATAGTTAGGGTATAGTAGACTTGGAAGGTGCTGCTATGCAACATGAATCAGAAAAACTTTTGAATGAAATCCTACCTACTGATTGAACTTTTAAAGCAATTTACTCTTAACTTTAAAGATCCACATACATCCCTTTGCTTCTGACTGCTTCCACTCATATATCTCAAAGTTTCTTTACAATTGAAGACTTGAATGCAGGGACGTAGTTAGAAATTAGGGCTAACTAGGGAATCAACATATTTAAAACTACATAAAATACCTATTAGTCAGAAATGACTAGATATACTTTAGATATAATGACTAGCGGCACCAGCGGCACACCCTGAAGGTGCCGCTTGACTACTTGTGTCACCTTTTAGGTGCCATTTGACTCTATGTGGCACCCAATGGGTGCCCTATGGCACTTCATGGGTGTGCCATGACACTCCAAAGGTGCGATACGGAGCCAAATGGCAGCCCAAAGGAGCCATAGGGAGCCAAATTACACATTCAAGGGTGCCACATGTGGCACTCTTCAGGGGTACCGATGGTGCTACAACGTTTCACCCTGAAAGGTGCCTTGTGCAGCTTATAGTTTCAACAGTGTAGCTGGGGCAACCGTCACCTAGCAGCGTCATAAAGCTGTGATTCGGATCTGCATAATATTTACAATGCTATCAAGTTAAGTTTGCTCCAGATTAGAGATGGAACGAAGCTTCGGCCGGGCCGAAGCTTCGGCCAATTTGCCCAAATTGCCGAAGCTTCGGTCTGTCCGAAGCATGAGTTGTGATTCGGCCGCTTCGGCCTGAAATTTATGCAGTGAATGAAAGACAAGTAAAAAAGAATGCATGATAGATTAAGTGCTCCAGTAGTCGACTCTAATGACATAAAACTCCTCATAAATAGTAGTACATTTTTAATTCAAAATCAGATGTGACGCATTCACACATTCATGTACTTATCCTCAATCATCAATCAGTGGCAGCAGTGGCGTACCTATGGGGTGTGATTTGGGGACAAACCCCCCCCCCCCCCCCGAAACGTTGGTCCAAAAATGCAAAAATGAGATGAAAAAATATAAAACTCCTAGAATGAAAAAGTATGATTCTCCAGCGAATATCATTGTGTTACAGACTTCATTGCCACCCCCCTCCCCCTTCCCAGAATCATTAAGGACTGTCTTTTTTAGGAAATAAATGTCAAAAATTTCCGGAGGTAAGCCTCTAAACCTCCCATTATGATCGAAATTCGTCTGAAATTGCGTTTTTGGAACTGAAATTTCGAAAAAATCGCTGAGAAGAATTTTGTTTCCTATCATTTTCTTTTACATTATTAAAAATGGCCGGCAATCGTGTTTTACTGACTGAGGAAGAGATCGAACATCACCAAGATAGTCTAGAATGGAGTTTTTAGAGGTACAATTTATGAAAATTTCCGGGGGTGAACCCCCGGACCCCCCTTCCATTTTTCTACAGTAATGTTTCTTTACTCTTTAAAAAGCTGTCCAGTTTTTCGAACTTCGAAAGTACACATTTTCAAGTGCGTATTATATATATATATATATATATATATACATATATATATACACATGCATACATGCAAAGTGTGGGTAAAAAGGGGTTGCCCCTCCCCCCCCCCCCCGCCGCCGTTTTTTGAACCTGGTGACGATTTAGAATATAACCCCCCCTGAAACCAACGAGCAGTTACGCCACTGAGTGGCAGTTAAGTTTCGGGTACTTTTTCTTGAATTAGTAATGAGTCATTTCATTTTGAATGGTGTGCCCGTCATCCAAGATTGCGATTCTGCTTATTTTTCAGGTAAGATGATTCTGTGGCCGACTATTGGAACATTTACTAGTGTTGACAACAGCTTGGATTTTAACATATTTTTTTTTTAATTTCTGAAACAAGTAGATGATTCACTATCAGGAATGTTCATCCTTGTAAAGTTTTACCTTGTTTTTGTTACTGTATTGATAGCTGAAAGTTCTAGGTTAGCCAAGATCAACAAAAGATCTCTTAAATAGCCGACTACTGGTGCTCTTACCCTACTATTTTTTCGAATTCACCAAAAACTGAAGCATTTTGCATTAAGAAAATTAAGATAAATACAGGGTGTCCACTCCAATCGTGGACCAATAGCTAATTTCTAAACCGTTAGAGATAAGCATATAGTTTATTTAGGAAAAAATCTCCAAATTATGAAAGGAATTTTGGGTCCATTCAATGTTTTTCAAAAAATCAAATTTTGAAAGAGTTACGAAATTTAAATTTTTATACAGCACCCCAGTCCTATCAATCATATTTAGTAAAACATTCTTGACACTGTAACGTTTAAAACTAAAAAAAAATCACTCTTCTACCACAAAAATTGACCGAGTTATGACGTTTTGAAAAATCAAGATTTTGAAGGATTTCGCATACGGTCCCTTGAGCGATCTCTCAATGACGTCATGAAATAATGCAAAATCTTGATTTTTCAAAACGTCATAACTCGGTCAATTTTTGTGGTAGAAGAGTGATTTTTTTTTAGTTTTAAACGTTACAGTGTCAAGAATGTTTTACTAAATATGATTGATAAGACTGGGGGGCCGTATAAAAATTTAAATTTCGTAACTCTTTCAAAATTTGATTTTTTGAAAAACATTGAATAGACCCAAAATTCCTTTCATAATTTGGAGATTTTTTCCTAAATAAACTATATGCTTATCTCTAACGGTTTAGAAATTAGCTATTGGTCCACGATTGGAGTGGACACCCTGTATATAACACAGCGTAAATAGTATTAGATTGGGTAGTTCTATGGTATAATACATGATCATATCAGTTTTTTTATTATAAAACATCAACTGAATTGCAGACTGAGCTTTTCATGTTCCAAGTAGAGCTTCCTACTACTAATTTGCAATACAAAAATAGTAATGTCGTCTTTTCTTGTACTAGCAGTACAAAGCAAAACAAAACAAGAAAACTTTTAATTAGTGAAATTAATTTAAGAATGACCCAGTAAGCTGAAAATGTTGTGTAATACTAAGAACATTAAAATAAAAACAACCAAAATAAAAATAAATTTTAATTAATGAAATCAATTTAAGAATGCCACAGTAAGCTGAAAATATTGTGTAACGCTAAGAATATTAAAACATATAAAGAAAAGTATAAAACTCTACGCATTTATTATGCATTTAATCCAAAAACTTCAATATGTGCGCCAGCCGAAGCTTCGGTATTCGGCGCTTCGGCCAAATGCCGCTTCGTTCCATCTCTACTCCAGATATAGTTATTAACCGCTTAAACTACGCAAAAACTTGATGATTGTTTAATGCAGTTATGCATTATTTACTATGTGTTAATGCCAGAAAAGCTATATGTTAAAAAACTGCAAGATAATACAGGAAAGATATAACGAACCCACATAAACATTCAAAATATTACTGGAAAAGTTGAGCACAAGTTGAAGTAACAATAGACTTTGCGACTTAAGTGCACATGAAAGTCCTAATCCAATTTTTTATTATTCCCTGATCTGAATACCTTGACCCCAGTTTGACCTTTGCGTCTGTTATACCGTCTCTTCAAGCCTTGTTATAGCTGTTTCAGATTGATTTAGGGTTCCTCGAGAAGCGTTTAGAGCTTTTCTTGACATGGGGAGCCGAAGAGAGAGGAAACATTACTGTGCGCTCAGTAAAATTTTCATAACATGTGATTAGTTTTATCGAAGAAAAGTTCGATAACCTGTCGGTAGCGTACCTAGAAATTAATTTTAGTGGGTGCATATTGTCATTGCACAAAATAATCCTAAATATAGTTTAAAAAAACTAAAAAATACGCTTTTAGAGAAAATCAATCTGAAAAAAAGTTTTAAAACTATTGAATACAGTCGACCATGTCTATCTCGAATTTCACGGGATAGAAGAAAAATTCGAGATACGGAGGGTTTAAGATACAGAGGTTGTGATAAAATTTACAAAAATAAGCAACTGGAACAAGGTCAAATGCTTAATAGCTTGTTTTGCAATAATATTGTTGAACTAGGTGACCCGTGCGAAATTCCGCAAGAAAAAAAAAAAAACTCTAAACTTAAAATTGAGTTATTCAGGTTCAAAGATTTCAGTCCTCGATTGGATGTGTTAGATTTGGTGTCTTAATTTCGCTCCCCTGCTAAGGCGGTTTATTTTAAGACATTGTCGTGGTATAAAACAGAGGATACCTTTCTGCCCCCATTACGATAAAAAAACTCAAAAACATCAAATTTTTGACATTGGTTGTTCTTGCACCAAGGTACAGAATTGTTCCAGTGTTGCAGAATGCCCTCTGACTGGTGGCCTTCCTGTTAGTCTGCCTGTTGGTACCCTGTTCCTTGGCATTGTAAAATCTTGTACGTTTGCACAACATCGCCATCAACTGCCGTCGTTCTGACAACTTTTCAAAGAGATCAAAGACACGTTCACTTTTACAACTACTACAAAAGTGATACCCTATATTAAAATCAAATACCCAAGGCTACTACTAAACTAAATACTAACGTTATCGCAAAACTACCATAGTATTTTGAAACAATAAAAGTTACAATTAAGGTTTACCGAGCTAAGCCTTGGCTTGAAATGTCGCATTTAAAATTGATTTGAACAACAATGTAACGATTTTAACAGTTGAGCAAAAAATTTAACTTTTTCAAACTTCAATCGCTTATAAGTCGCTTAAACGTGGATTTTCGAGATTCTCGTTACGCGGCGCTAGCGGAGAAACGTTCTAAAGAACGCATTTTTTTTAATCTTTCGAATGAAATCAAAATGGAGACGATACGACAATTATTTCGCTA
>JAXGGA010017084.1:0-25165 GCA_038373865.1 Uloborus plumipes | reverse complement strand
TAAACAAACTTCGTATAACAGTGTTTCTACACATATTTGTCGAATTTTCAATAATTTTTCAGGTGTATATTGTGAAAAAAACGAGAAATTTCGGAAAAACTCTCTATTTTTGTCAAGAACGTTGAATGGTTCTATTTTACTAAGGGAGACAGCTTGATTACGAAAATGCACGATAACAGCATTTCCACGTACTCCGATATTATTTTATTTTTATAGAAATGATAAGGAAGAGAAAAAAAAATACCAACACAAATCAACACCTCAAATATACGAATGTAACGAAAAACAAAACAAAGAAAAATCCTTTCTCATTCCTTATCTCTCTTATCACAATCACCCCCTGTTTCATAAAATCGGTTGAGACCTGACGCATGCGCGAATTCGAGGAAGGTCGCCGAAAAGAATATCAAACAGTATCTATATATCCATCTATATGTACATATAAATATATAGGCAGAGACGGACACATATATATGATATTTAACGTAATTATCCGCCCCTAGAATTCCATTTTCGCATATTTTGCCATCTATCTTTAATGGCCTGTAAAAAACTAATGAGACAATATTTTTTCGGGAACATTGTGTTTTTTTCATCTGTAGACTCTAAGGATTCAGAAAAATATCACATTTTGTAGTACCCAAAGTTGGCAAACGAAACCATGTTTCTAAGCATCTTTTCTGCCTTCGGCCCACAGACTAATAGGAAAAATAAGCTTCAAGAAAATCATTGTTTTTTGTTTAAACATCTTTTCTCCTTGTTTAATGCATTCAGTAACAGAAAAAAAATTTTTAAAAATGATAATTAAAAGCATTGACTAAAAAGACAAGTTCTGGAGTATTTTCCAATGATACTGATGTTTTCCTTATTTTTGACAGTACAAATTCAAATGATTATTCTTTAAACACATTACAATGATTAGACTTGGTAATGAAAATTAATGTTTATTAATTCTTATACTTTTTTAAAGGGGATTATTAAGATCATAAAAGTTATAAGACCACAGAGCTTGAAGGATATTTTCTGTTATCAAAATTTGATACATCTTTTTTTCTTGATCTGACTGTATCCTTTATAAAACAATCATGACAAAAGGTTTTGTTATTAGCCAATTTTTGCCTAATCTAAGTGCTCTTTGTCTTTAGTTATTTTTTTTTTCTCTTGGCATTGAAGTCTTTACCAGAGCTAAGATTTATATATACTATGGATTAAATCAGTAATATGTGATTTTTCTTTACAAATCTTAAGCAATCAAGCAAATTTAGTTATAGTTTTTGCTGACGTATACTTTTTGGGCTATATTGAACTCTAAATGGCTGTGAAAAATTAAATATAAACTTGGACTTTTTCTCCATGTAAATAAAGAAGTCGGTCTGCCTTGTACACTTTTGCACTAATCAGAAAAGCTGTATTGATAAAAGAAAAATTCAACTATTTAGCTAACCCTGCATTACACTAAAGATGGTAATAAGTTAGGAAATTTATTAATCTGTAACATATCTCTGAAGCTTTGCTGATTACTTTGCATTAATTAAATTGTACATTTTCCAACAAAAATGTAAAGTTTTTGAAAAATTTTGGAGATAACTATTTAATCTTTCAACAAAAAAAATTATATATATTGAAAAATATTGCTTTTTAGGCACGTATTACCTTTGAAATACGAAAAGTAACTATTGAGTTCATTTGAATGCTTGATGCTAAGTATATTGATGTGTAACTGTTAAAGCATTCATACATTTATTGTAAACATATTTATTTTTTTAGGGAGCCGCCACTTCAGACCCATATGAAAAATGTTTATTCTTGCGTAGCACTTTCTACTCTAGCAGCAGCTGTGGGCAGCTTCGTACACTTATTCAGTGGAATTCTCTCGGTATTTTCCTTTTTTTATTTGATTGTTATTTGATTCTGTTGTCTAGAAAATGTCATGTAAAAAACTTGTAAAATACTGTGTAGGAGCTTAAGCACTTTTTTAGTGTCTTTTTCAATAAAGTAGTTTTTTATCGTCATAATAGTATGAGCTTAATTTCTGCTTTATAACATTTCTTTTAGTCAATGTATATGTTATGGTAATAGCAATGCACTGGTGAGGCCTTTTTCATAATATTTCTTATAGCTTAGTAATTGTAACAAATTATTGAATATTTGATGCATAGTAAGATAAAAATGTTAAGTATCTGCGCACACAAGACTGCGCACTCAAAACTATCTGCAGGTAAAAAACAATAGTCGAGTCTCAATAACTTGAAGTCCTAAGTGACCGGCTAAAAGCTTTGAGTTTTTGGTAATTTGAGTAATAGGAAGTTGCCACTGATTTCTCAAGAGTTGTGACTCAACAAAAACTTTGAGATAAAAGAGTATTCAAGTTAAAAGGATTTGAGTTAACGATACTCTATTGTATAATGTGTAGGTAAAATTTTTAGTGAGACAATGTCTTTTGTTTTTAACTATGTATTTATAAAAGCAAAAGGTGAACTTTTTCAATCATTTATCTACAGATTTGGAAGATAATCATTGTTTAATATTGATATTAATGAACAATTATTGGGTGAAGTACAGATCCACAACAAGCTGCAAATGTATCCCTGCACGGCGTGCGCATGTGCTTCTATATTATCTGACTATGATTTGATGAATTATTGAGTGCTTAAATTGTCCCTTACAAACACATTAATGATGTTACTGACTTGAGAAAGAGTTTTTCTTGCATACCGTCGTTGTTACTTTGCAACTGGTGAGCAAGATTGTTACACTTAAAGGGCTCTTTGATCATGTTGCATATTTGCAGCTCTTCTGTGTTTGCTACAGGGTTAGGAATGATTATGTAGGGTGCAAAATAAGTGTTGCTATGCATTGACATCTCTACTAATATCCCACATGCTGAAATTTGCATTTGATACCCTATTAAGTTTTCCACAGCATCATCCAAATTCTTAACCCTTTTGCTCTGTTAAAATTCTCTAAATGTTCTAAGATTTAATAAATAATTTACATTTTTATGCATTTTTAAAATATGAGCTTTAAAGAATCTTATACTAGTCAAGCTGCGTTCAAGATGACTTTTAAAGCCTAAAAATTTTTAACAAAAATCTTACTATCACGCCTTCAGTTATGTTATGTGTACTCTTTAAGGTTTATAATAAGAACAAAATAGTAATGTGATTTTTATCTTTTATAGGGTGGATTGTTAAGTTCTCTTGGATCTATGGGATTCATGATTGCACTCATGAGCACACCTGATGATGGCAAAAATACAAAAAAGAGATTGGGATTTTTATTGGCATTTGCATTTCTTTCTGGTATGTATGAAAAATATCTTTTCACTTTTTCTCAAGTTATGATTTGAGCTATAGGGCCACCCAGAGTAATTCCTGGTCAAAAAACACCAACTTTCAATCATTACAAAATACATCTAAGTTAGAGTTACTAATTTTGGTATGGAGCAAGCACACTGTGATGTCTTTCTAATGAATATTTATTTTATCAATTATGTTCTAATAATTTGAATAAGTAGTATAGTTTAGTGACTACAATTAAGCCCAGGGATGTTGTAATTCCTGGTCACTGAAAAGGGCAAGTATTGATCACTCACATATTTGATGAAAATGCATATATTTTTTATGCATGATATCAGTACAAATTTTTAACTAGTTAATTTATTAATTTTATTATCTCTGTCTATATAAATAAACACTTTCCTTGATTTATTTCGGGGTTGAATACAAACAGGCACGTGCCGTCAATGAATGCCTAGGGTAGGCAGGTGCGAAGATTTGTGGAATAATATACATCTTTAAAAACGCATAAAATGTAAAAAGCAATAAAATAATATGAATATGAAAGATGTTCACTTACAATACAAATAAAATACATACATGCAGGAATATTCGCCTGCATATATGTATATAATTTATGTATCTCATTTCCATATTGGATACAGTTTCAACTTAATCCTACGAAAAAGCGGGATACAAAAAAAAAACCCTGAAACAGTTGAAAATTACTGCATTTGATAAAAAAGAAAACACGACAATGGAGTTGCAAACTGTAAGCATTCAACAGTACTGTACAAAAGACGGTATCAAGACGTCTAGACCGTAGAAACGCGACAGACTCTACAGGCATAGTTCTGCGCATGACGTAGTCAAGTTTGGGCGGAGAAAAGAAGAAACCTCAAAGGCACTTTTCGGACAGCCTTTTGTCGCCGCTTTTCGAACATTAGGGGAGAAAAGTGAGGGGCACGTGCACTTCCTAATGCTACGCACAGTATAGATACAGTGGTTGAAAAGCAGCGGTAGTCGGTGCTTTTTAAGGAAGAAAAATGAACATTTCCGGTTTTTTTTTCTGCTCTATTCGCTGTTTAATGCCTTGATATTTCCAAATCAGCGCATTACATGTCATTTAATGAAATTGAAAAATTGGTATGTTTTCTTCATGGGTAGGCACTGCCTACCTTGCCTACCCAGACGGCACGTCTCTGAATACAAATTTATTCCGTTTGAAAATACAGGGATGTCATTCCCCCTAGAATTCCTACAAAACTTGTTCCCGTAAGACTCAAAAATTTTGTTAGTGTTCCAAAAAAAGATTGGAAAACTTTACCTGGCTCTGTTTGGAAGAATTTAATGGTCCCTTCACGAAGTATTTTCTTCTAAAAACACTTTTTACTCAATAGTTAAAAGGACATTTCACAAAATATCACTCCTATTAATTTCCTTATAAAAACTGGTCCTGCAACACCACCCTTAACAATTACAATTTGACTCCTTCCTTTCTGAAAATTTCCCCCTCCTAAACCAGAAGCTAGATGCTCATATGACTGAAGTGAGTGAGCATGCAATACCTATTTGTAGTCGAGCAAAATTTTATATTCCTACAATTTTGAAAAAGTCGACTGTGACGCTTGATAACATATTTTAAGCTGCCAAATTATCAAGTAGCGTGAATGGTTGAAGGGGCTACATAATTTGGTTGTTATGCTGTACAAAATGTTTTATATATCTTGAAAATTGATGAAATTATCCAGGCAGGTACTTAACATAAGTTTTTTTATTCTAGGTCTTGGATTGGGCCCAATTCTTGACGTTGTCATTTCAATAAATCCTGCTATTATTCCTACTGCATTTTTCAGTACATGCTTGATCTTCGCTTGCTTTACTTTCGCTTCAATGTTCAGCAATCAACGTCAGTTTATTTACCTTGGTGGTAAGTATTTCATTAAAATTTCACACACTCCAAAAATAAAACTAGTGAAGAAATGGGTACAGTTTGTCTGAACTTTTTTGAAAATAAGCAGAAGATATTTTTGAAGTTAATATATAAAGTCAAACTTGCATAAACAAGTTCTTATTCATTAAAAACTCTGTTTATGTGAGAAAATCAGAAGTATTTAGTTGGTACAATGTTGAATCTATGGGAGCTTATCTCGCTTTTCACAAGAAACTTGTCTTTGCTTAAAGCAGGCAATATTTTTTGTTTATAAAATTTTTATTTACTTCCAGCTCAGTTTACTTTCTTGGGAACATTCCCTTAGCATTCAGAAATTAACCTAATTTGATAATTCATAAATTCTAGAAAAAAGTGACGACACTTTTTTTTCCAAAATTTGCATTATATAGAATACGTATTTAATGACACAATTAAAAATAAATTTTAAGTGAAAGAGTGGGAGGAGAGTCCCTTCAAGTTATATGTTTGGGGGGAATTACAGTGTTTGGGTGGGAGAAAATCCCAATATTGTTTAGTAATTGTAGCGTCATGATTATTCACTCTGTGATTGTTTTTTCTCGCAACTTTATCCAAATTAGTAGCATATGTGAAATATACTTCTGATGTATTAATCAGTCAACTTGCTAGTATTGACACTAAATGGAATGGATATCAAATCTCCTATATTTAGAGTAAATAGTAACTTGAAATTTAGAGTTCCACTTTTTATGTAGTTACAGGTTTGAATGATGATAGAATCTTGTTTTTTGTTCTTTTTAAATAGGCTCTCTAATGTCCCTTCTTTCTGTCATGATGACAATGGCTCTGCTTAACATCTTTATGGGATCTTACATGATGTTCAAGGTATGTTATAAAATCTGAAATAAATTTTACCAGTTTGAATTATAATAACTTTATTAAGATATTTAATGGTACTTTTTTATGCTATGTGAGTTATTTTTAATGAGGTGTTTTATAAGAAAATGAGTAAATGACGCATTCTCAAGACGTCCCCCCCCCCCCCCCCCCCAACTATCATGATTGCTTATTGACAAGACCTTAAATAAATTCCGACAATTTTTCAGATTACCATGACGAGAAGAATAGCTCTCTCTAGTTCTTTATAATATTGACAGAGAGATTAAATTTTCGTCTTCACAGTTACAGATCATTTGAGATTCGAGATGTACTTTCTGTAAAATCAAGTTTTTTCAGTAAACACAGACACACTAGCTTGCGCACAAATACACACCAATGCACTGGCATTAATTACATTAATTGGTTTAAAATATCAAAAAAAAAAAAACAACTTATTTAATGCTCTGCGGCTCTTATGTATATATGGTGTAGGAGATGAAATTAAACATTTACTGAGATACAGAGCTACATAGAGTAAACAGTTGAAATTTTCATTAAAGGTTTTTTTTTTTTTTTTAGTTTAAAATTTGTTTGAAAGACCCCTCACCCTCAGATAACATGTTTCAGTTTTTTGATACCAGAAAGATAATAAATAGAGGGGGATATATGTATAGCTGGAAATGTGTTAAAGATTACATGATTTTCTGTCTGTGAATAAATACTTTTAATTAAATGTTACAGATTCAAATTTATCTTGGATTGTTGGTTATGTGTGCCTTTATTCTGTATGATACACAAGTTATTCTGGAAAAACGCCGTAATGGAGACAAGGATTACATTTGGTAAGTGAAAAAATTTTCTCTTTATTCGTATCTTCAAAACTTCTGTGTTTTGCATTTTGACTTTATTTTTCTCTTTAAATTTCAATTTAACTGTAGTATACTGAAAGTTTTACAATGTATATATAGTGATACTGTACAATCTGTTTAAAATTTACTGAAAACAGAAAAAGATTCAAGCAACAGTAAAACGTCTTAGTTCTGCACGCTCATGAGTCAAAATGAGTTCAAGTCTTTTTCCTCACGGATATCAATTTATTCTTTGTGTGAAGTCTATTTTTCTAATTTTCACTCAATTTTCTTTGTTTAGTTATAAACAAATATGATTATAAACAAATTATCAATTATTATAATTGTTTTATTGTAATAGCAGTTCCTCACAGAATACATAACATTAACATACAGTACTGTAAATATTTTTTATTCTTCTATATTCTGTATATAAAAAGTGTTATTTTTTGTAAAATTTTGTTAAAACATTTTATTACCTATTGTAGTGTTACATGCTATATTGTACGTTACGTTCACATACATACAGTATAACTGCTTTGATTAAATGAAGGGCTTGGGCATAAATATTGGTATCTGACATAACTAAAAATTGAATTATCTGATAAAAACAATGGTATGTGGGCATTTAAACAGATATCTTACACGGTTTACCAAGACACTTAGCACTTAATTAATGTACCCACATTTTGTTTTTAAAATCAAAATACTTGCTACAGTAATTTCTCGAATTTTCCACAAGCCGAAGCCATTCTTTGATTTTTAAAAATGCTACTTGCAACTATTTACACCCATGCCCTTCAAATGACAAACCATTATTTTGTATGGCATTTTCTTGGCTATTTTCAAAAACCCTAGTTTGGTACAGTTCTAATTAGGTCGGATTTTTGACGCTTAGCTTTTTAAAGTTTTTAAAAATTGCCCAAGAAACTTTCCTTGTGAAACACACAGACATAACGATTAACAAGCTATTCTGAAATTTATTTACATACCTACCTGTTTCATTGTAACTATACACCGAATCAATAGCTCTGAGGGTACTGGGTCAGATGTTTGCTCGGATTCTGGTCTGAATTTTTTTATCCTCTCTTTATGTCCCTCTTTGGGGGCGCTGTTCAACTCGTTAAACCATGTGCCATGGAAGTTAAGAGGTACCCTGGAGTGAAATGTGAAAACACACAGTATCCATTTTGGGAGTGGAGTAGTTTTGGAGAAAATATTATTTGATGGAAGTTTGCTTTAACAAAGAATTCTTGTATATGCAGGTTTTTTTTATTTTTTTTTAACATGACTTCATGATCAATTGATTTCTGAATTTAGTTTTTTTTCCCCCCGATTTTCTTCATCATGGTTCCGAAAAAGTGGACCTCTTTCTGCTAGACAACTGGTCAGCTACAATGAGCATACCAAAATCTATATGTGTTACATAACAGAAGAAAAACATGGAAAATCTTATCTCTGAAAAATGCCTCTTGTCATACACAAACTCCTATAATCATTGTACTTTCTTATTAAAAAAAAAAAAAAAAAAAAAGATAAATGATTTCATGCTGGTTCTATAACAAAATATATTATGTTTAAAGCATGAATTAAACCGCATATTTCTGTGACAAAATTTCAAGTTATATCAAGAAAAGTAAAATACTTTATCATTAAAGTAGATTTACAAGCTACTATTTAAAAGAAATTTTACTCAACAAATATTAACAACTACTCAGTTTTTGATAGATGATTAAATTAAAACAAAATCATTTAATTGTTTCAAAATTATAAATATTTCCAATTATTGTTTGGGCTACGGATTAGTTTCATTCTTGAAACTTGCTTTTTGGACTCATAATGATGACTTTGGTTTCCTTTCACGCTATTAAGTTTTCAACCACAGGTACAGTTGCATCTTTGCAAAACTTTAAATATGATAATACACAACATGGTATACCATGCCGCAAAAATATAAAATAAGTTATTGAAAATTCTCTTTGAAAGATGCAATTATGTTTTGTATTTCTATCCAAAACTAATTTTTCATTATTACACTTTTTTTTAAAAAATGGTTCATTTCACCCAAAAGGTGTTTAAAGTACACTTCATGACATTTGCAATTTATAAACTTTTTAACTCCTAAATGCTACAATATTCAACTGCATAGCTGGATGTAATTGTTTTTGTCCAGTATTTGAAATAGCATTAACACCAGCCAAGTGTTATGTTTCCATAAGTAAAATAAATTTTAATATTAAAATTAATAGTAATGATAAACAGCCTCTGTATGGTTGTATTTTAGATAGTTTACTTACTTTGTATCTATAATGGATTTTTTTTATACTTATCTTTTCAGGCATTCCATTTGTTTATTCATTGATCTTGTTCAGATATTCCGTTACCTGCTTGTCATCTTGGCTGATAAGGTATCTTATTCTTTTTATTATCAATCTTAAAATCTTAATTTTTATCAAAAAAGTATTTGTAAAAGTATATTTGCCTTAACTTGTCCTATATGTATTGCAAGCTGTGATAATATGCAGGCTTAGAGGTCGCAGAACATCAATTTAAGCAATCTTTGGAATTTAAAGGGGTTTGTGGGTGGCTCCGCTGCAAAAATTAAACTGAATCTTTATAAACCAAATTTCAAATTGTTTTTTTTTTTTTTTTTTTTTTTATGAGATAAGGAGGGTCAGAATTCAGAGATGTCCCCTATTTTTTTTTTTGTTTAGGATACTGAAATCATAAAACTGTTAGCCTGCCATTGGTGATGTAACACACTGAATCATTAAAAATTCTAGGCTATCTTTACGTGACTTCAAGGGTATAATATTCGGATACTCACTCCTGCATATTGAAATAGAATTTCTAAAATGTCAATTTTAAATTAATTTTTTAGAGCTTACAGTTAGACCCAACAGTTTTTCTAAACTGAAATCGTAAACTTTTATGGTGATATAAAATGGAAGTGACTGGCTTCCTAGAAACTTTTAAGCTATCTTTGATGTTGTAAAAGTAATATTGGGGCCCAAGAGACACTTATTAAAAAAATTTAAACTGGCATCTTAAAAGCCTCAACTTTAGTTCATCTTTGAACTAAGGATATGGCTCAGAGGATCTCTCCTCTAAAATATTTTGTAGCTGAAATAAACCGAAATTTAAAAACTTTTGTAGTTGTCTGTGTTGTACAGTTAGGTAGTGTGTGTGGGGGGGGGGGGGCTGGCTCTTCTCTAAAACCTTGAGATTTGAGCCGTTGCACATTCAAAAGTATTTTTAAAAAACACCATTCAAACAAACCTTTGAGAAGCTTAAAAAGGAAGACATTTGGGTTAAAATAAGAAAAATATAAAATACTTAGAAATATGGAATTGTTAGAAGAAAAAATTTAAAAGCATAAAAACTCAACTTATTCACTAGACAAAATAAGAAAAAATATTACATATGCACTAATTTTTGGTAGTATTTATTTTTAAAAGAAATAGAATTGTTGGAAAGAAACTATTGCCAATATAAGGTTTTTTGTACTAGTGTGTGAAAGTTTGCATTTGGTAATCAAATTTTTAAGTCTTTTATTGTTGTTTTTGTATTGAAGTAATATTATATCAATAAAACTTTGCACTAGAAGTCCTTGTAGCCTTTACAGTGATTTGTTAACGAACTTCCCTAGATTCCAAGCAATCAACTATGGGGAAATTTTGAAGCTTAAGTTTCCCCCACATTTTTTTCTGCTCTAGTCAGAGATTTAATTACTTTTATTACAGTGGATAAGTATTCATTTCCTATGTGTCCAATGAGAAGGAAATATGAAAGAGAAGTTTTTGAATATTCTTTAAGTTTTAAGAAAATTTTGGAGAAATTTTTACCCATATGTAAACAGGCTCTCCAACTTAAAATCTCAGTTTTGTACTAAATTTCTCAAATTATATGCCAATAAATATGATATTTAATAAAGAAAAACGTCCATAAATTTATTTTTTCAAAAATGATCGAAAAATGCATTTTTTAATAAATGGCGAGATATAGAACAAAATGTTTAGTTTTTTTGTTTTCGGAACAAAAACTTCTGTTCTGTACTTTATTAGGTTTCCTGTGCATAATACTTTCAAAGTTGTACTAGTGTTATGTACTAGTTTTATTATTTCTAATAATTTCAAGTTTAACTCATTTTTCTTTTTCTTCTCTCTTCATTAACTGACTAGGAGAAAAAGGTATGCAATACATGTTTTTAATAGTTATGATTTTTATGCTAGATATATTATAAATCTTCCATACAACTCTTCAAAAGTTACAACTTATAGATTAAGTTGCTCTTATGTGTTTGTTTTTCAGCCTGAAATTATTCTAAATTTCTAATTTTTTTATGTTTTTATGCAGTTTAAATTGTTCATTCATATTACTATACATAGTTTCTTCAAAGCTTCTTAGAAATATTTGTCTGTATTAAACTGATATTTGAATTTTCATTTATAAAGAATATTTTTTTCATTTGCTCATATAGTATGGATTTTGTGTTTTGCGTATCTCAGTGACACATAATTGAACTCAAATATGATATTGTATAACAAGTTATGAATTGCTGAAAAATAATACATTCAAATATTTAACTTTCAGGATAGTAAGAAGAAAAAGTAAATGCATCAAGTGCAGCAAGTAAAAGTTCAGAAAGTGGCTACATTTTTTAGTTTTTAAAAAGTCAGAATTGTGACTGTTATGCAGATTTCTTTGAAACTAAAAATTTAGCATAATAAAATGCTTTTTTTTTTAATGTACCTTTTGTGTATTTGTTGGACACTTTGCTTACGAGTTTCATTGATTTTATAAACATCTTTTTACAGATTAATTTTTGTGCATGAAATGATATACCTTTATAATTTTGAGTTAGTAAGATGATCTCTTGTATAATATCAATTAAAACATTACTTTATAACTATTTATCACTTAACATGTGATTGTTTATGTGTTTGAAGCTTGTATATTAAACAATTGTAAATCCTCATTGCTCAATTTCAAAAAGGCTTCATTATTTCATGCTTGCATTACTTTGTGAGTGTTTCTTGTATGAATTTTCAATAAAATTTTCTTTATCTATTTTAAAATGTTTTCCGTCGTTATTTTCTACATGGGTGAGTGTGGGGAAAAAATCCAATTTTCTGCAATTATTGCAATTCATGATTAGTTTTCAAGATTAGCTACTTCTTTGTACTCTGCTGGAAAGGAATGAAAACTGGTGCATAGTAGAAGAATGAGTTTCAAACAATAACTAAAACTTCACTCAGTAGGAGTATTTAAAGGACATAAATGAATAATGTTAGCCTGTTAGCAACTACAAATCTGTGGGTTTTGAAAATCAGTGGAGATCTGATATACAGTAAAAATTTCAAAAGTTTGACATTTTTCTAATGAGCAGTTAACAAAATAAAAACAAAATTTTATAATTAAAATGAAATTTGAATTTTAGGATGAACACTTCAGGGTGCATCAGGACCCAAGATACCTATGACAAATATTTCGAACTTCTTGACCTTATTTTGTGGTCAAAGGGAGGTTGACAAACACACCAAACTGCTTTATCTATTAAATTTGCCTACTCACAAAATTACATATGCATGAATTATGCCCATGTTTGCTTATGTAATTGTCAAACGTCCAACGAGAACGCGTCTGAATGAGGGGGAAAATAAAAATTTGATTTGCATGTTTAACTAAATTAAAAAGCAAAAACTGGCAGTCTTAAAAACTAAGACATGTCCATTTTCGCCTCTAAACCATATCAGTCTTTCTATCTCATCCGTGGTTTGAAAATTTAAGGCTATTTCTTAATCTCCTTTTTTATTGAAGCATTGTTTTTAGTATAACTACTTTTACAAAAAAATCTGGTATGGACCCCACGCTACTTCCTTTTACGTGTTAATTTCTTAGTAGTTGCCTTAAGTGTTAAAAAAATGTGCTTGGAGTGAGCAAGGTGACAATTCAAATATTTACTCCCCTAATCTGCCACGAAACAATGCAAAAAATATTTTACAATGGTTAATTTTCTAAATATTGCTGATTTTAATATCATTCAGTGAATTTTTCGCAAAATAGCGCCAAGTTGAACCCATATTCAAAAAAATAATAATTTCGTCAAATTTGGCGACATATCGCCAAGTGGTCACGCCAATTCATATCACTTGAGTCTGCATTGAAATTAACACTGATTTACTCCAAAAAAGGGGTAAAACACCCCCTTGGGAACATTTGAATGCAACCACAAGGGGAGGTGCACAACTAGACCATCCTCAGAGCCTACATACCAAGCTAGAAGTTTCTAAGGCATGGTTTTTGAGTTATGTGAGACACATACGCACACACGTACATACAGACGTCACGAGAAAACTTGTCGTAATTAACTCGGGGGGGGGGGGCGGGGGTTGAAAAGGATTTTTCGGCTGCTTATATGTTGGTAGGTACATATGCACATGCTGACAGGTCGAAAAAACTACTGTGCATTCATTTGGGGGTTGAGCAAAATCAAAATTTAGACTCGAATTTGAGTGTTTTTTTTTTTTTTTTTTTCGCAATCACAATACTTCCTTTACTTCGTAAAAGGAAGTAATTTTTAATTTTAACTGAATAACCTTTTTCATATGTTGAATGAACTAATGTGCAAGATAATCCTACTTTGTTAAAATTCCATGTTTGAACTCTTAATATAGTTTTACAATGTTTTATTTCAGTCTTGGCAAAATTAATTTTTGTCAGCTCATGTATACTGTCCGTTTAACATTTTTCCAGGAGTGTAGCAAAAGTAGTAATAAATGTAAATTATATCAAAAACCGAAACTTTGGAGAATTAATAAAGTTACATTTATGCGTTGATTATATTGAATGTATTATACTGATTTTCCAAAGTCTGGAGAATCCCCCACCCCAGTTCTGCCAAATGATGTGCTGGTATGCATTTCTTTCTTTTTCTTTGCCTGGAAGTAATGGAAAGAGCTGAGCAAAAGAGTGTACAAAATCAAGTTGCCCCTACCTACAAGAATTGTGTGTATCTGTGCAGTCTTGAAACTTTCAACGTAAAACATCATCAAATCTTAGATAAAAAGCTCCGAGCTTAATAACCAGCATCAATAGCAACATTAATATATAGTTTCATTTTTAAAGTCCATGCGACAAAAATAATGTACATAAAAAAGACTTGTGTACAACTGGTGCCACATACGTTAATTGGGAACAGGGGGGACAAAATATGAGCATACACACAAACCTTAAACATTAACACAGACATCAGAAACAAAAAAAAAAAGCAGTTGTCTCCAATTTCACTGAATTGTCGGACATAAATTGGCAAAAAAGGAAATTTTGGGAAGTGACCACCCATCTTTGCGCCCCTTTAGCAACATATATTTAAGAGTGGAAATAAAAAACGGTTGGTATTTATTTAAGAGTAACATATATGATTCACTGATTTAAAAAAATCAACTTGACAGACGTATAAGTGGAAAACAATAACAATACTTTCTGTGTTCAGTAGTTGCTGGAAGATACGAAAAATCCTTTTGTTGAGTTCAAAATTGAAAAATAACATGTGCAATTTTTTTCTACAACTTTCTCCTATTACTATTACTACAAGTCCTTTAAGCTATTTCTGCTTAATCGAGTTGTTATGAAACATCAATGCAATCTTTTATTTCGATTTACTTCAAGAGAATCTATGGTCAATGCGAAGAGTGCTAGTAAAGTACTGGCTAATGTGTACATGAAGCATGGCCTCCATTTTCTCATTAGCAAGTAGTAAAATGCAATAGCGTACAGTGGTGTCATCGTTGCTAAAACGCCTTCTATGCTGAATTTGAATTTCAAAGGCTCGATCTTGGGATCACATGATATTCCCGACTCTGAAGTAGAAAGTATGCCTGTTTAAAGAGAATGGAAAACTTAAAACTGAATTTGCATAAGAAAATATCAACCCCCCCCCCCCCCCATTCCAAAAAGAAATTGTTTATAAAATTTTTATCCCCTTTGATATGAATACATACTTCACTTGAAAATATGAAAGCTCCCTACAGATTTTAAATTTTCCCCTAGGGAAAGCAGGTATCTGAAATTAAAGGTGAAACAAAAATAGAGAATAAAAATAATCGAAGCTTCTCCAAACCTAGATGATTTCATATTTGAAAGGAAAGAAATTCTGTAAGAAATATAGGCTAAAATGAAGAAAACATTCTTAGGAAATCAATGTTCCCCAAATTTGTATAACTCATTGTAAAAATTTATTATCTCCTTGTATAAATGATTTTATTGAGCCTTATTATACAAAGCCCTTGGCAATTTTTTACCTTTGGAAAAAAAATACAAGTATTAAGCTATTATTTGCCATTTGATATTTATCTTATGAAAAGTGAGATGTTTCAATTCTATACTAAAATACATAACTAATTGTGATACCATACAGCAAACATACGCATTTAAAAAATACTAGGTGACCCGTGCGGAATTCCGCAAAAAAAAAAAAAAAAAAAAAAAAACTTCTAAACTTAAAATTTAATACGACAATTTTTATTGGCTTCATTTGCACAACATCGCCATCTACTGCCGTCGTTCTGACAACTTTTCAAACAGATCAAAGACACGTTCACTTTTACAACTACTACAAAAGTGATACCCTATATTAAAATCAAATACCCAAGGCTACTACTAAACTAAATACTAACGTTATCGCAAAACTACCATAGTATTTTGAAACAATAAAAGTTACAATTAAGGTTTACCGAGCTAAGCCTTGGCTTGAAATGTCGCATTTAAAATTGATTTGAACAAAAATGTAACAATTTTGACAGTTGAGCAAAAAATTTAACTTTTTCAAACTTCAATCGCTTATAAGTCGCTTAAACGCGGATTTTCGAGATTCTCGTTACGCGGCGCTAGCGGAGAAACGTTCTAAAGAACGCATTTTTTTAAATCTTTCGAATGAAATCAAAATGGAGACGATACGACAATTATTTCGCTAGATAGAGTCAATTTTGTGCCCAAAAATTGAAGTTCGAATAAAAAACGAACCGACACTTTTTAGAGGGTGGGTCTAATTTTCGTCAATAGCCCGCGGGTTAAGCTTCAAAATCATAAATTTTCTTGCAATTCGATAAAGAAATGAGCGAGTTTCGACCGGGTATAGGATTCGGCTTAGAGAAATAATATATGGAGATAGAGGTACACTACTTAACGATACACATGTTACAAGCAACATTTAATATTTGATTGCTGGCACAGTTAGTTGGTATGGAAAAAAAAGTAAGGTGTATTGTTGATAATTAATCATAGATTGACTGCAGTCTTTTGCTATTTGAAGGGGGAAAAAATCTGCAACTTAGGCCGAAATTCTTGATATTCCTAAGGTTTAACGAAATTCGGAACTATTGGTTTTCACATTAGGTAGCCAAATTGTTTCACATCATGAAAGTTGACAAAGTCAAACTGTTCTGACATGAGCCAATAAAAAGCAGTATCTACAAGTTTTTTCTTTCTTTCTTTTTTTTTTTTTTTTTTTTGTCATCTATTTTACTTTAGCTTTACTGTACAATGTACAAGCTTGCTCTTTGGGCTTCCGCTGAAAAAAGAAAAAAAAAATGTAAGTAAAACATTACCGATTGTTAGTTTGGGATCCGAAACACGTGTCTTAATCTCTCAAAATTTCATTTCAATAGATGCTACGCTGCCCTTAGAGCTAAGGCCCCTATATATACGAGCCGGCGCATCAAGATTAAGTTTCACCACTTTGGATCCAGCGCGTGTTTGTGTGTTTGAGAGGTTGTCTTTTCTGGCCAGTAATCGCGTTTTGGTAATTTTTCACTGTGAGCAATTATCAGCGGCACGTGGATTTGGCAAAGCTTAGCAATGTACCAAAACTTTTTTTTGGTAACCCTACTCCGCAACAATGAAAATTTGAAAGTAAAAGTTAAGGAATTGGATCCAAAGTGGTGAAACTTAATCTTGATGCGTCGGCCTGTCTATATAGCGGCTCTACTTAGAGCATAATAGTTTTTACTAGGGTTTGAAAGATACTGTTACAAATCTTGTAAATAGTTGTGGTTTTTCCTGCCTTGCTTTATTTTCATTAGTTTTGGTTTTATCTGGCGACATGTTGCAAATGTATCTGAAGATATCACTTTTATCATCTGTATACCGGCCCTGAAACACTTTGTAGTTTTTACACTTGCCCTAACTTTGATAAGCGTGAAGACATTTTCGCGTGGTTTTTCTTTTTATCACTAGAATTTGTGAATGGATTGTTCAAGTTATGAATGAAACAAAATATTCCAGGTTTTTCTCGAATATTGTGGACATTTCTTTCCGTGTATAAATAGCTGGCCTTGAACACAAGTCAGTTAGTCATCTGCGCCATTTTGATGGAATAGACGTTGTGAAAACGATAACCTTGATGTTAACGGCTATTGATAGCCAAAAGAGCTAATATTTTGTCTTCAAGTTTTATGAGTGTCGAATCTGATCCCGCAATTACATCTTTAAGTATACAAAGTGGGATTTTATTGAAGATTCCTCGGATTTCGCGGCTTCCTTTCTTGAGATCGGATTAGCGCTGCGTCTCTACTTGACTAAAGGATTTATGACCAAGACCGAAACATGGATAATTCTAACGGACAACTCCCTACCAAGACATGTGAAACTCTCGAACTAGCTTCAGATGCTGAGCAGTCGGAGCGCTTTATGGTGAGAGAGATTTATCATGATTCAAAAGCTGACATCCCCCTCCCATCCCTCAATCATGCTCAAATTGAGCACTTAGTTTCAAAACTAAATAAACACAGCTTTAATACAAAAGATTGCGAAGAATTAAGTTTTTATGATAAAAACTTTTTCATTATCCAAAATTATCTCGCAATTCACAGAAAAGTTGAAAACTTACAGGAATATACTGATAGGGTTTCTCTCTACGCGAGAGTCACTAGCATTAGAGCTTCCTTAGCCCATTATCAATGGTCGCTAAATACTGCCTTCTTTCAGGCCGCTTTAGCGGAAAAAGATGCAGCTATTGCTGCCTTAGCTGAAAAATTCAAAAAGCTCGAAAACTCTGTGAGTAAAGAGCGGAAGAAATCTGGTAACAGAAAACATTCGTCCAATTCAGCCAATGTGGCTACTTCAAACAAATTCGAAGTGTTGGCGAATAAAAAACTGTTAAAAACTGTAAACAATGAAAACAATAGCGCCAACTCGGCGGAAATGCCAAATAAGACTAATACTGAAAACAAAAGTAACACCAAAAGATCACGGACACAAAGTGATAAAACCCAGACTAAGACCAAGGGTAATTCTAGTAATGTAACAGAAAATAAGAAAGAGAATGAAAGCGGTTCGCCCCGCACAAAAAAACGTATCACAGTCGACGATGTATCAAATGCTCTGAACCAAATTAAGAATTCAGAAAATTCGGATCCCCCAGAGGTTTCCGCAAACAATGACATGGAAATTACCGATAATGAGTCTACAACAGCAGATAATACCTTTCGACTCCAAAGGTTGAAAAAAGATTCCAGACCCCCTCCTATAATAATCGATCACTTAGAGGACACAGTTGAATTCATGAAAGCAATCAATGAATTAACAAATGCCAAAAATATTATCAAGTATACTGGTACAAAATACAACCTTAAATGTCCCACATCAGATGCTTATAGAAAGGTTATTCACTATGTCGAAGACAACAAAATCCCCCATCATACCTATGCTACCAATGAGCAAAAAAGCCTCAAAGTCGTCCTGAGAGGATTAGACATAAACACAAGTTCAGAGTTCATAATCAATGAACTTAACAACTTGGGGTATCACCCCTCCCACATCACCCAGATGCATGGGAAAGAGCGTAGGCCTCTTCCACTTTACTTGGTTTATCTCCCGCGCCAGGGTCGGACTGGCCATGTGGGCATTCGGGCAAATGCCCGGTGCGCCGCTCTAAAAAGCGCCGGTCGACAGTCGTATTTTTTTTTTTTTTTTTTTTTTTTACGTCAAACTTTTTTGCTGTATTAATTTTTGTTTGTTTAAAAACATAGTTTTTTTTTGTCGCCTTGTTCCAAATGACAAGGCTTTTCTCTAAACAAATCAGGAGGCGCTTCCAAAGCTTCAAGAAGCGCGCCGAGGGCGCCCCTTTATCAGCGACCGCCTAGTCACTCGCCGTACTTAAAACGCAAATACTGCTTCAAGTTTCGGCGTCCCTGGGTGGAGTTTCCTTAAAGCTTCAAGGGGCGCGCCGAATCAGCCCCCTTCTCACGGACCGAAGGCGCCCTCCGTACTTAAAACGCAAATATTACTTCAAGCTTCGGCGCCCGCATCCATTAAACTTCAAGGGACGTGCCAAAGCAGCCCCCTTCTCACGAACCGAAGGCGCCTAGGCGCCCTTCGTATTTAAAACGCAAATACTACTTCAAGCTTCGGCGCCCCTGGGGGGAGTTTCCATAAAACTTCAAGGGAAGCGCCGAAGCAGCCCCCTTCTCACTGACCGAAGGCGCCTAGGCACCCTCTGTATTTAAAACGCAAATACTACTTCAAGCTTCGGCGCCCCTGGGGGGGAGCTTCCATAAAACTTCAAGGGAAGCGCCGAAGCAGCCCCCTTCTCACGGACCGAAGGTGCCTAGGCGCCCTAGTACTTAAAACACCAATATTGCTTCAAACTTCGGAGCCCCTTATTAGGCACTAACCCACGGACAAGCGGAACAAGCGGCCTCTTGGGGTGACGAACCGAGGGGGCGCCGAGTGCATCAAGCGGAAATAAATTTAAAAAATAAATAAATATAAGTTTTTGAAGTGAGCTAGGAAAATAACTAAATTGTCTTTTTATTATCTCTTTGGATTTGACACGAGGAATAGGAAGTGAAAAAAATGAACAGAGAAAAAGAAAGGGGGTGCGAAGTAGTAAATGGTGGGATTTTAACCAATACTTGCTACATTTTAATCCAAAATTACCTCTCTAGAAGGAAGATTCTGCTAACAAAGGCCTTTGAAACTAGCATTACAAAGCGATGTACGCACTTTGCAATGCAAAGCGATGCAAGTCAGAGGCGTAGCAAGGGGTGGGCGAATCGGGCGACAGCCCAGGGACTCGCGTCTCCACTTTGTTCCGAATTTTTCACCATTCGAACTTTGTTCCGAAGCAAAATTTAACGAAGTATTCCGAATCATAAACTTGAAAACACTATTTGTTCTCGTTAAAAATAAAAATAAAAAAAAAATTAAAATAAAACAACGAAGGTGCCTCGCCGAAATTTCGACGCGCTCTGATATTTATTAACCACAGTTTTATCTGCATTCAAGTAAAGAACATCTGGTGCCCCCTAACCTGGCCAAGGGAACAGTGTGTGACTTTTTTTTTGAAGGTGATGCCATAGGATCATAGGGCCCAAAAACAGACTAAAATCGAAAACTCGAAAATATTGGTTTTAGAAATTTACCGGGATCCAGCTAGAAGGTCCAAAACTAAAAGGTCCACGAACAAAAGATCCACGTTCAAAAGGTCCGCGGGTTAGAAGGTCCGCGAGACATAGGGTCCGCCAGACAGAAGGTCCAAGGGCCATAAAGTCCAAGGAGCATAAGGTCCAACCAGGGCCGCCGAGAGGGGGGGGCAGCAGGGGCAAAATCCCCGGGGCCCGGCCCAAGAGGGGGCCCGGGCTGCTAGTTAAAAAAAAAAGGCAGTTTTTTTGGTTAACTGAACTTTATTTTTGTGTAGGCAAAGCAAAAACCTCTCGCATCTACATGTGTCCACAGCAACGAAACGAGTGCTCGTAGCCCAATGCCTTAGGGGGCTATCTTCTGTAGTACTTACCAGGCATTTCTTACGTGTACAATGGAAAGTTTTAATAAACTTTCAAAGTGAGGAATAACGCTTTTACTAGTCAAGATATGTAATTTTTTTCAAAGGATTTTAAAACACATACATGTGTAATTTATGTAAATATGTATTATTAATTTTGTGAAGTAGTGATAGAATTATTAATAGTTATTAGTAAATTGAAGTAGGAATATTATTTGTAAATTTGTGTTATGTATTTCTGATTTATTTCATACGAATTTATATCATAGTATACTTAAGTACAGCACCCGAGCAGATTATAAAAATATAAAGCACACAAAAATATAAAATTGGAAGAAAAATTAGCAAATACGAAATACTATTATTTTTCTTCACTGCACCGAACGTAAGTTGTCTTAGTATTGAAGATTTTTTTTTTGGAAGGCGGGGGGGGGGGGGGGGGGGGGTCGCAAGTCAGTACTTTGCCCCGGGGCCCCGGTAAACCTCTCGGCGGCCCTGGGTCCAACAACCAAAAGATCCACGAACAGAAGGTCCATATTTTTGGACAGCGATGGCATAAGGTCCAGATTTCTCAGCGGGGTGGACAAAAGGTCCAGATTTTGGGTTTATCTATTGTCTTCAACTTATTTTGTTAAATATTCAAGTTTTACATGGTAATTACCACCATAAGTGGCTATAATTACTTCAGTCTATGGCTAAAATTGTTTTAGCCAAAGGTTAAAATTATAAAGTTTGAATACAAGGGGGCCCCTAAAAAGTACTTGGCGTAGGGCCCGGGATATCTTAATCGGGTTCTGCCTCTGGGGTCTTTCTTTAAATCAGGTTGTAGGTGTAAAAACATATGTGTAATTATCGGGCCCTGCCGAGTGACCTGGTCTACAGAGCCTGATTACTGAAGGCCCTGCTTTTAAGGGCCCCTAAATAGTTAAAATTGATTTCGAAAATGGCTGAAATTGCAAGGTTGACTAGATGGAACATAATTGCGGATTTGGGCGGAGGGCAGTCCCTACCCTTACAAAGGATAGATTTTTTTTTCCACTGAATAAAGTTTTCTTTAATTTTTTTTTTAATATCAGATGTTAAATTTTCTCTTGTTCACTATGAACAAGCTAATACCATATCTTAACATTAACATAGGAGTTACGTTAGAATAGGAGATTTTTACAAAAAAAAAAGCCATAATTGGCTTATTTAGCTACCTTAATTCTAACATTCTAAGGCAAAGGATATCACATTTGTCCGTTGATACTTTTTTATAGTTTTAAGAATAAACGCAAAAAATGCAGGACATGGTTTATTCGTGTGTGAATATCTCTTAACGAAGTCACTACAAATTTCTGCAATCGAAGAAGCCATTGCAATGAGAGTATAAGAATTTCATAATTTTTTTCGGGAACGTAAAAGGAAGGTCATCAAATGGAATTTTCCCGCGAGGTGTTTTAACGCAGCCTAATGGAAAACAGAAGAACTTACTCTTCTGTCCCCTTGTCGTCAGAACAAAGACCAGCTGGTAGCCTGGTAGAATTTCATGTACACGACCTTCAGCAAACAGAAGTGACCTTCAATCTTTCCCTAAGCATTTTGCACTCCCAAAATTGAAGTCAACAAGTGGATGGGGACCTTTACTCGCCCCCTCTCTCTGAGGAGAAAAATGGAGAACGATTCGTTCGTCGCTTGCCATGAGGAGAGAAAAATTCTAGGAAAAGCAAGTGAGGACCAATCCCTCAAACCAGGAAGGGCGTAACATGAAAACATGAAGCACTATCCTAGGGCCCTAGGGGACAGCGTTTTCTGACTTATTTCCCGTTCAGAAAGCCGTTTTGGTACTATCTCTATCTATTTGGTTTAAAGATGAACGAATTAACGGGTGCGTTTGCTCCACATTTAAAGATATTTTATAATTTATTTCAAAGTTTTTGATACTTTTCTATTTTCTGCAAATAACTACTACCATGGATGAGTACATTATTCAGAAAAAAAGAAGCTACAATCAACTACTGAGGTATGTTTTATTTAATAGACTGTTTAAAACCTCTTCGCCAGAATTATCAAACGTTGGTTCGGCGGACTGGCACTCGGTTCGCGGAAAATTTTGACTGGTCCGCAGATTTTTACCAGTCATGGAAAAAAAAATCCGATAAAAAAAAGGAGAAAAAAAAATAAGATAAAATTTTATGCAATATTTTTTACGATAATGCCGTAGTATTTATAAGGTGAAAACATTTTTTTTTTTCATTTGATTGCAGGCAGTATCTAAACGTGATCACATTTTGCAATTGTTCCGTCTAATGAATTGAGAGCACTGGATGCGTCTCCAAATTAAAAAAAAAAAAAAAAAAAAGTTGTACTTTATTTTAGAAGTTTTGATAAATAATCTGTTTTTGCTTCAAAGATTTTTTTACGAATTTATAATATGAAAAATGATTGCATTGTTTATCTTTACATTTAAAAATTGTTGTACAGAAAAGGTGGTAAAAAGGCGGTCTTAATATTTTTTTAACACTTAAACAGTTTTAAATAAACTAAAAACTAACACCGTCCTTAAAAACTTTTTTACCAATATTTTCGGTCCGTGTGCCAAAAGAGGTTGAGAAATACTGGAGTCTTTTCAACTACTGTCCGTATTTCAATAATAGAGCTCGTTTGTTTAATATTTTATGCACTTTCTGATTTTGTTTGTACTTCCCTGATATTTTTGAAACGGTCCTGTATCCTACTGTTTGTTTTTTTTTTTTTCGCATGCATTTTTAGTATTTTTTAAAAGTACCTAGTAGGGGAGTGTGGGGCTAAAGGAAATAGTTATGATACTTACTGCACAGTTCAAAATGAATAATTTGATTTTTTTTAAACTGCATTACACGACAAAGAACAATGCCTTTTTCTCACAAAACTTGCCTTGAAATATCATTTTGTGTTTCTGTCAGTAAATTTGTACCTTTAAAAAACAAAAGCAGAAATGTTCACTTATTATTTTTTGTGGGATAAAAGGAAATTTACAATATTTTTCAAATTAAATGCTTTCTATTAAATTATCAAAGTATTTTTGATCAAATGAATGAGTGAATAAAAGAATTAAGGAGTATATGAATGTTCGATGAAAATCTAAAGGAATTAATAAATAAATTAATTGAGTAAAACATGAGAAATATAAATGAGTGTATTAACTAGTGAATGAATTAGACAATTGGTTAGATGAAAAAATGAATAAGTGGATTACTTAAGGAAGAAATGTAACTGAACTAAGTACCAAATGTGATTAAGTAAGAGGTTTAATAACTTATTGGATTGCAAATGAATTTAATTATTTTACTTTGCCCCACATGTACTTGACTAACTGCACAAAACATTAAAATAAAAATAAGTTATACAATTATAAGTTTAATAGTAATAAAAATAACTATTAAATAAATATTGCACCAAATGTTAGTGGCTCTCACTTAATGTTTTAAACGTTAATAACTTTATCATTTTATTGTTTCATTTTTTTTTACTTTCAACAAAATCATAATATAACTATCAAGTTTTAAAAATTATCCTGAATTATCATATCCTCGCTTAATTATTTCTAGATAGCTGGCGCTAAAAACAGAGTAAATATAACGCCGGTTCGGGGTTTGCTAATCAAGAGCAGTACTTTTCCTCGTTCTAACCAAAACTAAGAACTCTTCAGCTATTGAGAGCGCTCATAAAGACCGGCGAAATATGTCACATAAACATGTTTAAGCAAAATTTTTAAGAGGAGAACCACTTTTAACTCATCCCCCCCCCCCTGAATTCATTCTTGTAACCACCCCTGGGGAGAACTATTTTTTATTCATTGCTCCCCTCCCAGAAATTATTCCTGTACTAGTGGTACCCGCACGGCTTTGCCCGTGGTATAAAATTAAAAGTTCATTTGTAAAAAAATGATATAGCAGAAAAAAATACTCTATTTTAGTTATAATTCAACTATAATTCCTTCAAAGTATGATATAAAAATTTGGTATGGACCCTACACTACTTCCTTTTACGTGTAAATTTCTTAGTAGATGCCTTAAGTGCTAAAATAGTGCTTGAAGTGAGTAAGATAACAATTCAAACATTTGCATCCCTAGTTTGCCACGAAACAATGCAAAAAAATGTTTTACAATGATTAATCTCCTAAATATCGCCGATTTTAACATCATTCAGTAGATTTTTCGCAAAATATCGCCAATAGCGCCAAATTGAACCCAAAAAAATTTTTTTTTCGCTAAATTTATTGCCAACTTGGCGATATGTCGCCAAATTGGCGTCAAACACTTGGTGACCAAAAGCTTGGCGAGATATCGCCAAGTGGTCGCGCCAATTCATATCACTTTGGTCTGCATTGAAAGCCCTGATTACCCCATAAAAGGGGTAAATCACCCCCTTGGGGACATTCGAATGCAACCCCAAAGATAGGTGCACAAAAATAAGCCAAAAGAAAAAATAAGAAAAATTTTTG
>JAXGGA010017083.1:0-25168 GCA_038373865.1 Uloborus plumipes | reverse complement strand
CTTTGCAATAGACACTCTAAAACAACATTCAGAAGAAAAAAAAAAAAAAAAAAAAGACCACATAAAATTAATGTGCAATCGAGTATCGCGGGATGTGTTTCGATGAATAATGCATGAATAGAAAAATCACTTGAAAGAAATAACGCGGTTTTCACTGAAAAGCAAAGCGAAATCTAGATTGTTATAATGAGTAGACGTTAGATTCCGTCATTTTCCACGTAGCTCTGCCATTATCTCATAGATGGCAGCACGAGCGAATTTCAAAAATTTTAAATGCGATTTTTACAGAATTAATGAAAAGAATATAGATTGGAATCATGTATGAACTATTTCTGGAATACAAAAGTGGTCAATTAAAAAACCAAGGCTCCTGACAAGTTAGTTTCGAGATTTTTAAAAGTAATTACACAAACAACTTTACAAAATATAGCATAAAATGTAGTTATAAAGATAATTTTTGGATTTCAAAATGGATGTAATTATTGAAATAAAATTTCCACTACAAATTTTATTGTTTTCAGAGGGAGGGGCGGGGGGATTAAGGAAATTGAAAACAAACTTCAAAACAACGTTTTGAAAATGGATGAAAATTTTTGAACTTGGTTTTTACTTATTCACTAATTTTTTCGGCACACAAAGAAAATACGTGCATACATTAAAATAAAAAGAATTTTAGTTTATATTGTTCATAAGAATAGTGACAAATGAACAAATTAATTTCTAATTTATTAAAGGTGATTGTGAAATCAACGACAACAATATGGATTGAAACTTTGTTGTAACTGTTTTTTTAACACGAAAGGGGACAAATTTAGAAATAAATCTTTTAATGCAAACTGCTTTTCCTGAGAGGAGAGGGCAGGATTAAAACTACTAAAATTTGATAACAATACAAGTTAGATTTGAGATTTTAATTAGAAATTACACAAATAATTTTTAAAAATATGACATAAAATAAAGTTGTATAAATAATTTTTGGACTTCAAAATGGGTGTAATTAATGAAATAACGCTTCAAATCCAAATTTTGCTGTTTTCAGCGGTAAGGGAGAGGGGCTGGAGTGACTGAAAAAGTAAGCTCAAAACAATATTAGGAAAAATGGATGAAAAACTTCGACTTAATTTTTTTCCTATTCACTTTTTTCCCGGCCCATGAAGCTCATACGTGGGAACATTACGAAGCATTGAAATGATGACACTTCCGATGAAAAATGTCTGACCATGCAAAATGATCAACAAAAATTCATAACACAAAATTAATTTATTTTGATGAAGAATTATAAAGACATATGAATGAACAATAAATTTTAGTGCAAAATATAACTTTTAGACATGTACGTGTCATAAGGATATAAAGTTTTAATTTTTTTTGAAAAACGAAAATATATGAAATAATGTTAAAAGAAAAAACTTTAAGTTAAAAAATTAGCACTCACGTGTTTCAGATTTACAAAGATCTCCTTTTTTTTTACAAAACAGATGTGCGTCTCAGGTTATTGTCTCTATCATTGCTTGCATGATTTGTGCATTGAAAAAGGAGTTCTTCTGTGACTCTAAAACTGAGCACTTAGGAAAAATTTTCCGCAGAAATATTTCCACTAAATTAAAACAACATAAATGAACGTGCTGCCATCTATGAGATATTGGCAGAACTACGCGGAAAATGACGGAATCTAACGTCTAGTGTTATAATGGAACATGAATGGAAATACACGAAAACCAACCCTAGGAGATAAGCGGCGACAACGGTAACTTCCCCTTGTACAAGATTTCCTTTGATCTTCGCCGCGTCTGGCTAGCCATGGTCAGACAGATGGTGCGATTCTCCCATTCTGAGCTGCTCTCTCGGCTGCTGCCGTCTGCCATCGCGGAGTTAAGAATAACATAAACAGTGCAATACTTTTAATTGCGAGCAATAAACATCTTTTAAATATTTATTCATTGGTTTGAATCATATTTTTTTGGTAGCAGATGATAAATATTCCGAAACTCCACAATTCGATAGATTATTTATACAATTAGGTGCTTTTCATATCATGCTGTCTTACTTCAAAGCAATTGGGAAAATAGTTAATGATTGTGGATTATTAACAATTATGGTTGAAAGTGAATTGCTTACAAGTGGATCAGTATCAAGCTTTACTGAAGGTAAACATTTCAATAGATGTAAAAGACTACACCCTATGATAGCCGTAGGATTGCAGATACTCCATTTTCGATCATTTATGCAACACCAAAATATCGAAATAACAAATAATATATTACAAGAACTGGAAAGACTAAAAACCTCAAATGCCATTATTCGTTATTCAAGATGAAACACTAAAAGAATTGTGCAAGGAGTATGAAAAATATGAGGAAGAACTCATGAGAGGTAAATTGGGGAAAACTGCTCAGTTTTATATAATTTATGTAAAGCTTGTTCAAAATTATTTAAATCTAAGCAGAAGCATTCGCATTGGAGATTTTGAACTCTTCAAATACATTTTGCCAAAAATAACTAATTTGTATTTGCTTGCAATCATCAAAATTATGTAAGATGAGCTGTAAAGTATCATTATAATTTAACACATATTTCAGAAACTCACCCAGGTTTAGAAGATTTTAAAAATGGCTTTTTTGGAATTAAGAGGACAAGTACATCCTTCTCGAGGCAGCCCATAGATTTGACATTGGAGCAAACAATTAATGCTGATGCTGCAAGAAGATTAACTGGGGTAACAAATTTGACCGATTCCATCTCTGCACGTCAGCGTTGAGCAAGAAGCCATGATATACGTTCAACTGTTATAACACATGTTTTGGAGGAATTGGGGTTCGATAAAAGGCAGGGCATTTCCTCGGGGTTACAGCCTCACAATATTAAAAAGAGTTCCGAACAACTGAATAAATTTATAAATTCATTTAATCACTACATTATTCCGTTTTGTTCTGACATATCTACGGATAAGCTGTTTAATATTGCTTCTGGAAAAGCTGCTTCGGCGGAAGTTGAGTAATTTCTTTTAAATGTTGAGAGTATTGGCAACTGTCAACGACAAATATTCATACATGAGTGTACATTGGACGTCACGAGATTTGAAAAATCTATTAGAAAAAACAAAATATTTAATGTTTCCAGTAATGTTGATAAGAAAAAATTTGTAAAGATTGGTGGGAAAGATCAGGAAATTCGCCTACAGAGAGATATATTTGGACGAATGTTGGGAACTATGGATAATAACATTGATGTCTTGAAAATTTTATCATTCCCAATTACTCCTGTTCCTCTATCTTTATGCCATTTGGATGGTGCGATTTGTAAAACCGATAAGTCAATACTCGCCAAATGTCTTGAAACGAATACTAGCCATGAACCACCCAGGTATACAGATGTATTATTAGTTGACGGCTTTTTCAGTTTACATAGCATGAAAGAAGGGCCTAAAACATTTGGTAATATTTCCAAAAATTTTTTGCAAATGGTAACAAAATTTTCATCATGAAGAATCGACGTTGTATTTTCACCCATCAATAAAAGATAATGAACGGCTTTTGCGGCTGGAAGCACCACAAATTGAATTTAGTATATCTGGAATTGATCAAATAAGGCCATTAGATTTTGCCAATGAAATGAAAAATACAAAGTTTAAAGAAGCTATCGTAAACTTTTTTATTAAACATTGGGCAAGTGATGAAGTCGTATTATTTATAGAAGAGAGAAAAAATTATCTCAATTTTCGACATTGTCATTCTTATGTCACTAAGGGTAATGGAGTACAATCAAGTAGGGATAGACCGGATATCCGGTAACTATCCGGTATCCGACCTATCCGACTGGTTTTTTAGTTATCCGGTATCCCCGGATATCCGATCCGGCCAAGCCTCTCCGGATCGGATATCCGACAGATTTTTGCAAGATATCCGGCCGGTTATTTAGTGTTGTTTTGGGCGATATCCGGTATTGGTGTAGAGGTTATCCGGTATAATGAGAGGGTTTAATTGGAATATTTTTTTGCAAAATTTCCAGTTAAAATTTTTTTTGTTTGATAAACCTTGTAGTTGGTGTTAAGCGAACTGACAGTCGATCCCGACAATGGGAGATTCCTCATTTTTTCAGAAAAGAAATGTGCATCCAATCTCAATTTGTATATGGGTCATTTTCACCATATGCTCAGGGGCGCCCCGAGCTTAAATTTTTGGGAGGGGGAAAATTCTCAATTTGCCGAATGGAACTTCAAAATGTGCCGAATGAAAAAAATACGAGCATGTACACAAACCTTATACCATTACTTTGTGAGAAAAAATGATTGTTATCACTTAAAAAAAAGAAAAAAAAAAAAAAAAAAACGAGAACTTTGATAACTAACAACTGGGTTGTATGCTGAATCGTCAAAGCGATTGATTGGATTTCTTATAATACATATATACAGATTAAAACATATTGACTGCAAAACAGATTATAAAATATTGCATATTAGTAGCTTATTTTTTAATGGCGAATCAAAGAAATTATAACGGGATTTTTTTTGTCAACAATTTCTTCATATATTACATGTATAATTAATTGAAAATGATGAAAACTAATTTTATTAAATTCTAAGAAAAAAGCATAATGTCTGAAAAATAATTTGAACAAAGATTAAAAATAATTCATGGCTAAAATTTTTACACAATTTTTTCCAAAGGCATGATAACCTTTAACGAAGATATTAATTTGTTTCTAATTATTGAGGTTGGTGGCGGATTTACCAAGTCACACATGTCCAACTGTGACATAAGAGCCCGGAAAGGAGTTTAAACTGCACATGAAAAAAGGTTCACGTTAAACAAGGGGCTCCCAAAATGTATTGCGACAGGCTCTCAAGTGTGGGAGTCCTATGGTCATTGATTTAAATCAGTAAGTAAAAAATGCATTGAAACAAATTAAAAGGAGGAAAAAAATATCAATTTAAAGCTAACCCGTCGATGGTAATAATTCGCTGCTTGAAGCAATCTTTATTTTCTTTCTTGCAGCATCAAATTGATTTTTTGGAGCTCCAGCAAGTTTCACGGAGATATGTCTTCCACCGTGGCAAAGTTCCTCATGTTTTCGTTTATAATCGTCATCAAAATTAGTTCCACAAATTAAACACTCAACTTTATATCGTTTACGAATTATCTTCATTGCAAGCAAAATCAATAAATTAAGTAAAACAGATAGATGTATTTTAGTACTATAATTAAAACGAAAAACAATATTGAACTTAAGCAAATGCAAGCACAGCTCGAGCATAGCATCCTAAGACTGCAGTTTCGTCCTTATTGTGGACTCCTCAATTAGGAATATAATAGCCAATGATCGAGCTCCTCTTCTATTCTTAACTGAGGAGTCCACAATAAGGACGAAACTGCAGTCTTAGGATGCTATGATACAGCTGTGGGTGCATTTGCTTCAGTTCTGCCTCAGCCCTGACTTATGGGCGGTAACACATTGCATAAATATTGAACTTGTTCGACGGTCGATTCTTTTCGTAGTGAAGAAAGTCAAAAAATGGAACTAAATAAATGAAGCTAAGCAGATAATATTTTTCAGTGCGATAAATAAGAAAATCTGCTAGTGAAGCAAAAGAAAAAAACTGAAGTCCCCGCACATGGTATTAGAGTTCTTTGCGTTCAAAGTGCAACATTTATGCATTGCAGCATGGGGTCATGCTACACACACACTATGGAATTCACAGAAAGGCTCCAAGGAAAGAAACGGTTTGGTTTATAGCAAATAACGTCAACAAAAGAATGAGATATATTTTTATTAATCGGATCTTCTCATTTTCAACGATGACAAATGTATAACAAAAAAAAAAAAAGAAAGATTGCAAAAAAAATATTTAAATACTATCTCCGAATGTGCCGAATCGTTATCCGATTTTGCCGAATGAGGAAGATGTTTGGGAGGTCTCGGTGACCTCCCTGGACCTCCCTTCGGGGCGCTCCTGCATATGCTTACATTTCAGAATTTTAAAGTAATTTTTTTAACTTGCTATTTTCTTTTAGAATCACTAACAGATGTTTTGTCACATATTTTAGGTGTGTGAAAAAGTAATTGGTTGTACACTTTAATGCATAATTAAGTATTAAAATGCTGTCATAAAACTTTAAATTGCAAGACAAATTGTCGTCCATTACCATACAAAATCAATCTGAAATCTTACTTTTAAACTATATCATAGCGCCTAGAAGCATCAATTTCATTTGAAATTATTGAGGTCCCTGAAGCTTAAAACGATGTTTGTGATCATTAAAATAAGGATCAAAACATGTATGGTAATGAATTTGACATTTGGTAACGGATTTGACCAGTAACGGACTTGACATTTCAACCAAAATGTCAAATTATGGCTAGGTTGTCGAATTTGAAAATTGAACAACCATATGCATTTTCTTAGAGTTGTTGCCTTTTTTTTGTAGACAGATCCATTATTATTTATTTTAAATACCAATCAGGAAGCGGCTTAGATTTTGGAATAACCTCTTCGTTACTTTAGTTTTTGGGTAAAAAGTGATTTGCTTAATAGCCATAGCTACTGAGGAAGTGGGGTGGATCTATTGATTAGATATATATTGTAGAAAAATCGGCTCAAAGTTAAGTAGATTGAAGGAACTGACTTCTTTAAGACTCTCATTTAATTGAATTTTAATAATAAAGAGCTGATTAGGTAAAAATTTATTTTTTGAAACTTACAGATATCAAGCACGAGCTTCGATCAAAATTCTACTGTTAGGGATTTCAACTATTTTGCATGTATTTTCTTTCAATTATTTTAGAATTTGACAGCTATTTTAATTTAACATAAGCTAACTAAAGCATATTATATCCATAGTTAATTTTTTTTTCAACCCTGACTTTAATTTTTTATCGACTGTAATTACTTATTTTGGTGGGAAGTGTAGTAAATATTTAGCAAATGAGCTTTTAATTGTTAAATTTTTCACTTGTAATAAGTTTTTTTTTCACTTAAAACCTTAATCAGCTTCTTTTTAATTTATTTTTATTAATTTTTAATGGGTAGTTTTTGCATAAACTTCCATTTGAATAGTTGATATATGTGAAAGTTGAAGTAACTCATTGATTAATATTTCTACCATTTAGGAATAAATAGAGGAAAATTATACAAAATGATAAAAATTAAACAGGGTTATCAGAGGTGTATTGTTTGAAGTTCTGCTTTATTTTAAAGAGCTCATTTAGGTGCAATTTTTCAAGTTTGTATGGTCTTCTACCTTGCGACAAATGAGAATCCTTTTACACAATTTTTGGAAGTTTTTTTTTTTTTTTTTGAATATGCATCAAAGCTTTGCTAAAAGACAAATAAATAAAATGTATTCTTGTTTTTACTAAAACTTTCATTTGAAAATTAAAAAAAAAAAAACTCCGTAATCGTTTTAAGCATGATTATTTACTTGACACAAAAAGAGCTGAATCACTGATTTTATTTCAATGACGTCAAGTTTTGTAATATTACCATTATATTTCTGATTTTTTCAATAACAAAGTACAAGTTAACATTATGATTAAGAGGGTCTTTACTTCTTTCTTTCTTCCTCTTAGCTTGACTTCGGTAAAACGCTGTGAAGTGAAACGTCGAATTACGAATGGTTCGGGCTATGTGCTTCAAGTTAGAGGCGCTGACGTGTCGAAAATCTTTACCCTGGAGTAGGAATGTGAAAAGCAGTATCTGCAGAAATGAGTTTTTGAGTTGTTTTGAAATCCATGCCAACAATACGGAAATGTTGGAATTTGACGTTTTTTCCGCGCTTTATTTAAATAAGAAACCAGATAACGAAGCTTGTACAGTAAAGCCGAAGTGCTATCTGTGACAAATGTGCAAAAAAGAAAAAATGAAAAATCTGGTTTTTAACCTTTATCCAGGGACGTCATTTCGAATTTTTCCAGGGGGGGGGGGGGGCAAAGGGTGCATACACACAATGTAAAATTTACCAAAAAGTGGCATAAACCACGCCCACTTGTATGCCAATACATTGATTTCCCAAAGTCAGGAGGGGAGCAATTGAGCTCCCCTGCCCCCCCCCCCCCTAAATGACGGGCCTGCCTTTATCTATCCTCGCAGTGCTTTGCTTATTAATTTAGGGAAAAAATATCTCCTTAAAATTTTAGGTGGGCGTGGGGGAGGGCACTAAACATTTTATGACCAGAGACCTCGAAAACCATAGTCTGTGAGACCAAGGCGGCCGCCAATGTAGGCAAGTTTTCATTTAAATTATGAAATGTAACTGTTGAAATGCTGTCTCTTATCTTCAATGTTTTCGAGGTATTTTGAAAACGCATTACAGTCCATCAACGATTTACGCGAGGGATGCGTTCCAGGACTAATCGCGTAAGTCGGAATTACGCGTTATAGAAAAATGTATGAATAAGGATTTTTTATTAACATACCCAATTATTTTAAGCATTTGTAAACACCCCACACAGACTATTAAACCATTTCTTAACTATATACTCCCATTTCTTACATAGATAATTGTGAATAGATAATTCGTAGCTGTAAGATGTATAACAAATGAAGGGCCAGGGGTGAAAAAGATGAAAGTCACTTTTTCGTCAATTTTGAGATATTAGCGCTATCTAGGGGCTATGAAGGACTAGTATCATCTGGTAGAACAACAAGGGGGAAAAAAGACGAGAAGCGACCGAAATGTGCATGAAAACTCGGAAAACTACACAAGGAGCTACGAGAAATCAAACTTAGTTCTTCGTTTTTCTCGAAATCGCTTTTTGGTCACTTTCATCTTTTTCCCCCTGGCCCTTCAAATATATAATTGAATTTTTACTGTGTTTGAAAGAAAAACTGCTTTATTCAAAACAAAATACTTTAGTTGTTCCAACATATCAAGAATTTTTAGTTTTTCATTAATTGTCAGAAACTTTCTCTTTTTCTTTCCAATCATTAGCACCTTTTAGATTTAAGCGCGGGCTTAGGTGGCATTATCTCTCTTCAACGCTCATATGATAAATGGTTATTTCAATACGCTGAGTCAACGTGACGTTTAGACTCCCACGGTGTGGGAACTTCCGCTTTCAGTGGTGCTAAACGGATCAAAGTCTATCACGAAACTAATATCAAATCAATAACCTAGTCGATACTTACGCCCTGCATTTCCTTCCCGAAAATTTCGCATGACAGGAGAAGAATTCGTGTTTGAACATTTCGTTTCACAGAAAAAACTCGCGTTATATCCGTTTCGTGTAAGTCGGGTTGCGTTGTAGCCGAATTCCACTGTGTTTTAAATATAGAGAAAGATTATTTATGAGTACTGTGAAAGTACTTATTTTCGCAAGCTCGTTGTAGTCCGAAAATTAAAGCCTCGCTAAATATTTCATAACCAATTTTCGATTCTGTTTAGATAAAATTCATAAAATCACAGATATCTTCATTTTCTCAAAAATCACGCCTCGGAAAATAAGAACTTTTACAGGATTTATTTTTTCCTTGTTTTAGAATGGTTTGTTTGCGCAATTGCAATTTGAAAATAGTGTTCATTTTCGCATTTGCGACTTTTTAAAATTCATTACCCCTTCACTCTTTTCAATGACTATCGAAATTGCTATGTGTGTGGGAAGGGGGGGGGGGTAGATATTTAGTATTTTCACTGGAAGGATTCACTGGATAGTCCATTGAAAAGGCAGGGTGCACTTGCTCAGCATTTAACCATATCTTGTAGAACACGAGGAAACTAGTAAAACACAAGACACTGACACAGCGCAGCTGCTAGGAATGATAAAAGACATAGAAAGTTTGGTTTCACATCATTATTATTTTATAAGGGAGTAATATCCCACGTTCTATCTTGACTGAAAGCTGTTGCGAGGTCGGATATGGGTGGGGCGGGGGGATTGCTACCGGTTCAAATTTATAGTTTAACCAAATTTTAATGTTGTAGGTGCTATGGGGTGTATACAGCCACAGAGTCGAGCTTTCTTTTAACTCATAGATATATGTACGGATATTCATTTTTTAAACAAATGACCAACATTGTAACTGCATAAAGGGGAATTCCGCAAAGGATGTCATGGTTTGAGGGAGAGAGAAATTTATGAAATTGAGACTGTTTATGACAAGGGGGAGGAAGGGGGTAAGAAAAAAGTCACTTCACACACTCTTAATAACAATATACTTCTACAAACAGCGTGACTTGTGACAAGAGATGTTTTTAAATGAGGAAAAATTAAATGTACAAAACGAAAAACATTTTTGCATAGCAACTGCACTTGATCCCCGGTTCAAATCTTTCTTTTTAAATGACATAACAAAAGCTAAAACTAGGATTCTAAAAGACATTTTTCTCGAAAAGAAGCCGAAGTGAAGCTGAGGCAAAAAAACAAAAACAAAAACAAATTATTGATTAAAAAAAAGTTTTAAAGATGAAGTTCACGAAGACGTGTGGAACTGTTACAGTGAATTCGTAGAAAAACAAAAAGTTGCTTCGCAGGAAAACATAGGCATAGAAGGCGAATCTACTGAAAACTCTGAGAGCGAATTTGGAGGTCAAGAGTTTTTAAAGTCTCCCCCCTATTAAAAGAAATGAAAATTCCATTACTTGGTGGAAACATCATGCAGAAGAGTTTCCACGAGCGAAGCCTCTTGTTTTGAGGTACTTAAGTGCTCTGCCAAGATCCGCAAACTCTGAATATTTATTTAGTCGAGCTAAGAGAATTTATACTGACCACAGAAACCGTCTAGCACGGAATAATGCCGAAAAACTTCTTTTTTGTAATGAAAAATTTAAATATTGTCCGCCGCTGATAAATTAAGCTGATGCGTAAATTAAGGTCAATCCTAACGGCGCACATAGGTAGATTTCGACGATTTAGGCGGCCAAAAGTCATTTTTTCAAAGTCAATTTATCCGTAAAACTTTGACCGGTACCGTTAGAAGACACTTCCAGCAATCTATCCCAACTGTCCCCACCTTTGGGACATGTGCCATGAATTATTTACAGGTAGTCGAAACTTGACGTTCGTTCCCTTTGTACGTTACAGTTCTCGACGCTCTCTGTGCAACTTTTGTTACTAAGTCCATATTTTTTTTGTGAAGGTAATTACCTCAATGAAAGTGATGGATTCGCATAATTCAGGTATGAACTTTTAAAACTATATATAATAATGGTGTTTTATTATAGATTGTCATATTTTTTTTTCACTTGTAAAACAAGAGGTTTTTTGTACAAATTTATCATTGATTTTCGATTTCTCAAGAGTTTTAACTATACTTCAGGGTTCGTCCCACCTGTTTTTTTTTTCTTTTACGGTATAAACAGGGTCTTAATATTATAGTAAAAAAAAAAATTTGCCGCTAGAAACCGCAAATCTCAGAAAAATCCTTAATCAAAGATTTTTTGTAAAAAAAAAAACAAGAAAAAAATTTTTTTTTCCAACGCTTCTAAAGTATAGTTTTCTTTGTTTTAGGGTCATCAAATACCTCTGGCGTGAAGGTAGTAACGAAAAAATATTTATTTGACCTAATGCAGGGATAAAACTTACCTTCTTTTGATGAGAAATTGGATTATTTAGAGAATTACTTGCTGGTGCGCTATGGTGATACAGAAGACGATAGAAAAACTCTTAAGCATAAATTTTCATACGTTAAGTCGCAAATGAAGCAAAGATGGTTGAAAGCACAAAAAAATAAAGAGTTTTTCGAACAAAATAATAGTTCTTAGTTAGGTGGAACCTTTGAGATTCCGCTTGAAACAAAGTGCAACTTAGAGAAGCGAAGAGTGCAAATTAGATATTTTTAACCGACTTCAACAAAGGAGGAGGTTATACAATTCGTCGGAGAAATTTTTTTTTTTTTTGTATGTTATAAGATTACTCGAAGATGCCTGGACTGATTTCAAAAATTCTTTTTTTGTTGGAAAGGTCTTTCTTTCCGATTGGTCCCATCCTCTCGTGGTCCGGGTTCGATAACGGGAACCTGCAGAAATCTTTCGAAAAAGAAATTGGGATCACAGTAATCGTAATAATGACCATTTTGAACGCCAGGCTTCTCTGGATTGCATAATGAAATTCATTTCTATGGTTCTTTTGAAAATTTTAAACCGAGTATCTTGCTATGTCCTGCTTTTTTCTCCTGAACTCCAACGAACTGAAAGTCGTACCAGGTACTAATTGATTCGTAATATTTCAGGTTTTATTAGTCTTAATTTACATACGGTTTGATAAAGGAATTCTGAAGAAAGTGAGGAAAATCTCCAAATTTTTGCTCAAATTTAAAGCGATTTGTCCTAAATGATTAAATATGAAATGCATTGCTACAAAACGTGATTGATATGAAACAGTTATTATAATGATAATGAAAATTTTGAATGAAGGCTTAACTGAAGCAAACATGAAACTCATTAGCGGGCCACGTACGTGATACGTCGCAAAATTTTATGAACCGCGAGAATCTAGTGTTGTTTTGAAATATAAATTAGTTGAAAAGCCGTTAATATTTAGCCTTTGATTAAACTTAAGGCCCCTATATATATGAGCCGGCGCATCAAGATTAAGTTTCACCACTTTGGATCCAGCGCGTGTTATTGTGTTTGGGTGGTTATCTTTTCTGGCCAGTAATCGCGTTTTGGTAATTTTTCACTGTGAGCAAATATTAGCGGCACGTGGATTTGGCAAAGCTTAGCAATGTGCCAAAACTTTTTTCTGGTAACCCTACTCCGCAACAATAAAAATTTGAAAGTAAAAGTTAAGGAATTGGATCCAAAGTGGTGAAACTTAATCTTGATGCGTCGGCCTGTCTATATAGCGGCTCTAATTAAACTTGTACACAAATAAATACCAGAGAATAACAAGGATTATTTTTTAGTGTCAATCGTTTAAAGTTTTAGACGCGTTGATACTTTCTTTCTTTTTTTTTCTTGCATAGTTTATTTTATGAAGCATTTACTTAAGCAAACTAGGTGAAGTTTTGTAATGGAAACATTACCTTATTTCATATGTACATTTACACTAAAAAGAATAAAATAAAAATATTTTTGAAAAAAAAATTGAACCGACTTCGGAACTTCACTCGGCAAGTGCTCTAAAAAGTAAAAAATAATTTTATTCTTTGAACACCATCGACACTACATTTAAACATAAGTTTTGAAGTCGGTGCAAAAACTATAGGTGAAATGATGTTTAACTACATTTTGCCAACATTTTTCAGACAAACCATTGAAAATTAACAACTGAATATTTGTACCATTATATAAATATGTGGTTATCAATGTAGTGTATGCGAAAGCGATTAAAGAACGTGGATTCATTGCAATTTATATATATAGTTAAATTATAGTTTCGTATGATTCTATATAGTGTTTTTGCGCCGACTTCAAAACTTATGTTTAAATGTAGTGTCGATGGTGTTCAAAGAATAAAATTATTTTTTACTTTTTAGAGCACTTGCCGAGTGAAGTTCCGAAGTCGGTTCAATTTTTTTTTCAAAAATATTTTTTTCATAGATTATTATTATCATCAGATCCATTGTTAAGTAGTTTGAGGCCAATCAGGAAAACCTCACATTAATCTTTTTTAAGCGAAACTATTGCGATGTTGTTGCCTGGGGATCCAAATGAGACCGAAAATGAAATATAGGAATCCAACACACCTTTTTTTTTAATTAATAACTTTTTATAAAATTATCGTTTCATGTTATCATTTTATTATTATTATTATTTTTTTTTTTTTTTTTGTTAAATTTCTTAGAATTTTTTTTTTATTTTTTATTTTTTATGATATACATATGGAATTTTTTTTTTTTTAGAATATTCAATTTTTTTTACTCAATACAGTGTTTCATTAATTAATAACCTCTTTTAATTACTAAAACCACATTTAAAAGCTGTTAACACAGTAAAATGTTTTTGGCCGCCTAAATTCGCGAAATCTACCTATGTGCGGCGTAAGCTCATTGGGAATTTTGGAATCCCGAGTGAAGTTAGTAATCTTCGCTTTTCCGAGGAAAATTATTTTAGCTAAGAATTTCAACTGAGCTTCAGCATTAGGTTAAAGTAGACGATGATTATAGCAGTTAGGACTAATAGCTATAAATTATTGCTTAATTTTCTTTTTTCTAATTTTCTAAGATTTTAATCTGTATCTTTAAAGAAGGTGTATCTTTGTTTTTTCTTGAGTTAAAGAAAAAAATATAACTTGATTATTCAAATTTAAGTTTATAAATTCATTTTTAAAGGAGTGAACATATTTAGCATAATTTTCATGATGTATAAGATGTTAAATTGCATCTTTTAAGAATTTGTGTCTTTATTTTTAGAATTTTTAAGTTTATTTGTACATGTTATGCAGAGCTCTGAATAATATATTTAAGATGATAATTTGCATCTTTTTAAAATGTGTATCTTTATATTCTGGAATTGAAGGAAAGCATTTAAGTTGATTATTTGAGGAAGTTAATTTGATTTTAAAAAAGTGAACGTTTTGAGAATGACTCTTAATAATATATTTAAAATGCTAATCTGCATCTTTAGAATGCGTATCTAAATTTTTGCAATTGATATAAAATTTCAAATTGATTATTATGTATAAATTTATTGATTTGTTTTTAAAAGGGAAGTGAATGTTTAGCATAACTCTCTAAAATATCTTTCAGATGATAATTTACATCTTTTTAGAGAATGTATACCTTTTTTTGAGTGACATATTAAATTTCAAGTTGATTATTTAAGTAAAAGTTTATGGCCCAAAGTGGTCCTGTGTTAATATTTTCATTTTTTAATTGTATGTAGAAAACTTTTACAATTGTATTATTATTAATAAAAAAACTTTCAAAATTTGTATTTTTTGTGTTTGCAAAATTGGAAACAACAAAATGTATTACTTTACTAACTGCGTTGCAAGGGCAATTTATATTTGAATGTATTTAATATATTTGAAAGAAATGATGTAAATAAGTAAAAATGCAATGTAACTGTAATGCCGGATATCCGGTATCCGGTAGATGAATACCAACCAGATATCCGGTATCCGGCAAAATCACTATCCGGTCCATCCCTACAATCAAGTGTTGTTGAAGACTTATGTTGCGAGTTGCATGAAGAAGCCGACACTAAAATCGTTTATCATGCCTGTGGTATCCTTGAAATGTCTAATATTGTTATCAGAGCCTCTGATACCGACATAATCATAATAATAATCATGCTTGGCAATATGCATATGTTAAAAAATGCTTCGTCTCATATTTGGATGCTTACAGGAACATGGAATAATCAGCGCTATATAGATATCACAAGCATTTATGAGCAACTTGGCGAATTATTTTGTAAAAGTTTGATTGGTTTCCATGCATTTACAGGCTGCGATTTTAGTCCAGCATTCTTCAATAAAAGGAAAAAACGGCCATTTAACTTATTAAAACAGGATATTGAATTTCAGCAAGCATTTGCAGCTCTTGGGGACAATAATTTAACTGATAATGAGCTGCAAGAAATTTTCAAAATTGTCCAAAACTTCACATGTCAAATGTACAGAGTAAAAAAGTCGAAAGAAGTGGATGATGGCAGGTTCCGTAGGATTTCGTTAGTTGTTGCAAGGCTAAAGATATTAAGGAAGAATTCAGTAAAAACGTACGTAATTTTGATGCAAGCTCAATTCCACCTTGTAAAAGTGAACTATATCAACAATTTTTGCGAGCTCATTACATTTGCCAGTGTTTGAAAAAATTCTTCCCAAACAAATCCCACTTCATTACTTCTACTAGAGCATGGTTAGATTGAACAAAACAACTCGTACACCTTCAAGTGGTTTGATGGAGATCAACTTCCAAGCTATGTAAGCGATTTGGTTGAAAAACTCCCAGGTAATTTTATTTTTAAATGAATCTTCATTATCTTGTTTGTTTGTTATTATCTTATTATTTTTATGATTTTGGCCGGATTTACATGTTTAAATTTAATTTCTTACAGAAAACTTTTCATTTGATGAGGAAAGTCAATCTATTAAACATTTTTGTGATTCTGATGATGAACTGGAAGGATAGATCTTGAAGAGTTCAAAAATGTATTTCGTAATTAAGTGTTTCTTTAATTTTATCTTATTCATTGTTTTTAACGTGTAAAATAAATATAGAGGCTTCTGATTTCATTAAAATTGAAAAAAATAAAGATTGAATTGTGTATCTATTCTTGAAAAAATATTAATATTTTTTTAGACGACTAAATGACGGCGTTTCATTATATTCTCTCATAAGAGTTCCAATTCCATATTATTAAATCTACTGAAGTAAATGTGTATTTCAGGTACAAGTATTCACCCTGCACTCTGTTAGGTAAATATTACATTAACTTTCAAGCAGATTGAATGATTGTAAGAGGTATACCCCGCAGTATACGGTACATTTTTAACCCCGCGACGGCGGCCACTTTCCGTGGTCCGCCGAGATGTTGGAACCGTGCCAGCTGCCAGCCGTGCTGGATATTGGCTTAGAATACCTTGATTAACAGATAAACAACATATATGAATTTGAGCTTTGATAAAATACCGCAAAATGTCAAGTTTTTTTTTTTTTCTTTTTTCCTCTTTTTTTTTTTTTACGGTCGTCTGCCACCACTTTGGAACCCGCCTGCACGTCTGCGATTTTTTAATAGTACCAATCGACTACTTCAACATATCAAAAAATCAGCTTTGCTAAAATGACATAAATTTTCAACCTTTTTTCGGTCCTTTCTGGACGTCTGCCACCACTTTGGAACCCGCCTGGACGTCTGCCATTGTGATTTTTCAATAGTACCAATAGACTACTTCAACATATCAAAAAATCAGCTTTGCTCAAATGACGTAAATGTTCACCTTTTTTTGGCACCTTTCGCGCCCGCCGCCCCAATAGGAACCCGCTTTGAGCTTAACGAGTGCCCATTCCGTAAACAGCAGCCATAGGACATTGATGAAAAAATGAAGCTTGCTAAAACACCGTAAGTCTGCCGGCAACTGGCTCTTGGACTACCAGGAGATCAGCGCCATAAGCGGCGACAACGGTAACTTCGCCTTGTACGAGATTTCCTTTGTTGTCCGGCGCGTCTGGGCGAAATTACAAAATGATAAGCTTCGCAGCACATCTTCACGTTTTTCGCCAAATGGTGAAGATTCAGTTCGGAAAATGGGCTCCCCCCGAAAGTAAACAAAGAGGAAGAAAACTAGTAACCTCTCGCGAGTGTTTCTTTTTTCTCCCAGTCGGGTGGCTTATTTTATAGTTACGTTTCGGGACTTTTCATAATGGATTTAGATAAGAATTCATGATTTTCTAATGTTTTTCTTTGTTGTAATACGAAAGCTCTTTTTTTTCCATTTCTTTCTTTTTTGTAAATAAATATAGTTTTGCCTTTTTAATTCAATATTTTGAAATCAATGAGTATAAGAGTAATGCGGGAATAACTTTTTTACGTAATTTATAATTCATTATTATTAATAATCAGCTATCTCCGCAAAGCGTAAATAAGAAAAAAAAATGCCATTAAGTGAAGTTAATGTTGTAGAAATTCAATTAGATAAAATCCGCTTAAATAAATTACAAATTAAAATGTTTCATGCATGTGGTTACGAGTCCACAATTAAACCCTTTATCAACTCATAAAACGAGCCGTCATATGTGTAGTTTTAGAGGGGGGGGGGGAGTAGTTTTAAGGTTCATATTTATTATTTTTTTTCTTTCCAACTTCCTTCCTAAGAGGATTTTTCAAATCTGTTCTCCTCATGAAAAAATAATGTGTACTTCTAGGAAATTTTAATACTTGTGATGGGGATTTATACCAGCGGTGTATTTATTATACCAGCGGCTGTTTGACATTTTTTGCAATAATAATTTATGGCCGCGTAAATTTGCAATTGTAGGATCTAAATAATCTGAGTAAAATTGTTTAAATAAGTTGATTTGTCAGAAATTTATGCACCATAAGAAAAGCTCCTGTCTATGTGAGTTCAAAAGTTAAATGTATTAATGAAAAAAATAATAAAATAAAATAAAAGTGATGAAAGTTTTGCAAATTTTTTTTTGCATAGAGTTAAGCTAGTAGTATTGTACATAATATTTAATACCTCAAAGTATGCGAATGTCAGGGTTTTCCACCAAAAAAGTAATGCGAAAGGCAGTGTTGGAAAAAACCTGGGTTTTTTGCACATAATTTCAGTTAGCATGGATTTTCTGGGGATTTGTACTTACGTTTACTCATGATAATCAAATAAATAAATAAATAAATAAAAAGCTGTGAAGAGGAAAAATATTTTTGCTTCACACTTTTTGGTACATAATTATTTTAAATTCATTGATGAAAAAAATAATAGTTTAATGCATTACATTATTTTTTAAGCATGGCAAGTAAAAAGAATTATAATAAGCAAGCATATTTGAAAACATTTATAATAGAAAAGATATGTTCCTCATAAAGAGTATTTTTCAAAAGAGTTTTAACCAGTGAAAATTAATGGAAGTTTGCACTTTTTTTTGCAAATCAAAAGAACAAAACACGGGCGTCGTTGGCGGGGGGGACGAGGGGGACATGCCCCCCCCAATATTTTGAACTCATCAGAAGTCCCCCTCAATATTTTAAAATAATAACTTTGAAAAAAAAAAAATCGGGACTTTCATTTCTGAATCAAATTAAATTAGAACTCCGATCTGAACTAAAATAACAAAAACTTCCGTATTTATTGGAAAGACCGTCTGAGTTAGGGCCATGCTCCACATCGACGTAAAGCATAAAAATTAGGCAGAAGCGTAAAATGAATTCAATGGTGTTCCTATGGAAAGTACCCGGATTTTCGGTTTCTGCCTTCAGTTTCGGTCGCGTTTTACGCTGATGTGGAGCATGGCCCTTACTTTCCCATGCAACTATCTCATGCTTTTTGTGCTTTTAGCAACTTTATTGGAGCAATCATTTTTCTCCTGCAAAACCCATCACTACCATTCAGTGGCGTATCCAGGCATCGATTTTGGGGGGTGCACATCGAACATCGACACTGTGATGAGAAAGGAAAAAAATCAAGAAATACGGTGAAACTTTAAAAAAGCAGTATTTCGATTTATTTTTTTCTATTGAACATTGCTCAAAGATTGTTTTTTTTCCCCCCACAAAAATGAATATCATGCAAGAACAATAAGGCGCGGGTACATTGCTCATTTTCCTCTTACATTTCCACAATTACAAAATAACAATTAGTTTTGCTTCTTATTGTCGAAAACAAAATATAATATGACAATATTTCAGTGTCCATAAAGTATTTTTCATTAAAAAAACCTGAAGCATAGTTACATGAAAGTTACATGTTTTTTCAAAATTCGGTGCCACCATTTTGTATAGTCTTACAAAATCTTGGGGGGTGCATTGGTCCCTTGGCACCCCCCCCTGGATACGCCACTGCTACCATTAGCAGATTACACAATAGGCGCTTGAGGTGCGAGTCTGGGGCCTCAGGCGGAGCGTCACATCCTCAAAACCAAAATTTTTTTAATTTAAAGAGTTGCAAAGGAAAGTCATGAGTTTGAGTGAGAAATGCTCAAAACCCATGGAAACTAAGTTACCTAAGGATTATAGGCTCGGGCTGAAGCCGATAGGACGACTGCTCCCAATAGGGCCCTGCATCCAAGCAGTACCAGAATTACTAATTTTTAGGGCCCAAGACCCACAGTAATTTGGAGGCCCCCTAAAGATTCAATGGCAAAATGCGGTGGCTGATTTACAGGTTTGGGGGGGTCTGTCAAAATGCATTTTTGAAGGCCCCTTTATACATCTCAGCACTATATAAATCATTTATTATGTACATATTTGAATCCCCTCCGGGGCTTCTATGGTCATTCGGCCCCTACAGTTAAAACATGGTAAATCTACTAGCTGCAAGAATCAATAAAAATTCTCGTTCAAGAAATTTTTTTTCCAATTACTAAATCGTTATTTTTTAAAATAATGTTTCTTTAAAATATACACGTGTGCTATTCCCATAGCTCTTATGCTGTGATATGCCTTTAGAAAAAAATGAGGCCCCTTAGAAATATGGAGCCCCAGGCCCCAGGAATAGGTCTGGGGCCCAACTTATTAAGGTGGAGGAATTTTTCTTGGGGTGATCCCATCTTTAGTTCTTTTAAAGGAAAGGTAATTACGGGAATAAAAATACATATTTAGTATATTTTAAATTACATACCGACGATTAATAGTTTGTGCAAAAAAAAAAAAAAAAATCAACATAAGTTTTTAATCAGTGCCTGCTAGAGATGATTCGGGCTCAGCCCGGACTCTGTAAGTTCAAACAGCTTTCGAGCTTGGGCTTATAGTTAGCTATTCGTTCTTCAGTTTCACAAATACAACGTTAACGAGCAAAAAAATTTATGTCCAGATTGCTTTGTTGGGGAAGAGTTTGAGAAATGGCATATATCACTTCATCTATCACACATCGTTTCTCGAGGCCCTCACACCTGGAAGCAATTGAATGGTCAGTAGAAATGGAGGCAAATGAAACAACCCCCGTGGTGCTTGAAAGGCCATTAAGAGGCAAAAGGCATAAAACGTCTTCCTTCTGATGAGTGGTTGAAAGGTTGAGGGTTGACAAAATTGCTACGATTCTGGAAGGAGTATTGTAAATAGTCATGAGAAAGATCCTACGTTAGATAATAGATACTACTGGTAAACGTTAGAATTCGAGATTGGCTGCATTTTATTCGATTCTCACATCACAGGGGGTCCGAACTTTTAAGGGGATGCGCCGTAGGGTCACCGCAACTTGCGTTATCTTACGGGGGGATCTTGTAAAACCATGTGATGCGGGTCATCTTTCAGATCAGTATTGGATGGGCACTGTGTTTTTTTTTTCTCTCTTTTTAGTCATTTTCCAATTGGCCTCAAGAGAGTGCCTTCAACAGCTGTTGCCTTCTTTAATAACACGCGCATATTTTCGTGATGATTGCAGCTCAGCTACCAACGTACAATTTGCTTAAAATATCAAAGGGAAATTAGTATAAAAATATTAAAATGCTTGAAAACTATAAAAAATCTGGTACGTTTTGTAACAAACGAAAAGCGCAAGAAACAAAGAATAAAAAACGAATGAAGTAAAAACCTTATGTCCACCCTGCTGAGAAAACTGAACTTTATGTCTTAGCTGTCCAAAATTGTGGACCTTATGTCTGTCAGACCTTATGACCCATGGATCTTATCTGGACCTTCTTAAGTCTGCCGGATCTTCTGTCTATTGTACCTTTTGAATTTGAGCCTTGGACTTGGACCCTTGGTTTTGGACGTTTTATCCGCGTCCCGTGAAAAACAGGCAAAGGCTATGAAAAGTTTTTTGTATCAACTACTAATGCTCTATCAAGCTGGGAAGGAAACGAGCTACAATCGAAGCAGGTGAGGAAAAAAAATTACATATTTCGCTATCTTGTTTTGCAATTTACGAATTATCTTAACGTTATTAATTTCAGTCGTCAGTGGGGATATAAGTTTCTCAAAACTGAAAATAATAAAAAATCATCTCATGTCTAAAATATTACAGGAAAGATTATGTAGTCTAGCCCCTTTGTCTATTAAAAAAGACATCTCGTCCAATATCGATACAGACATCATTTTGAAAGATTTTGCAGAAATTAAAGCAAGAAGAGTGGTTTTATAAGCACATTTTATATGACTTCTTATTTTACTATGATGTTACACGAGAGGGTATTTTAAGAATAATATTTTACTCTAATTAATTATTTTTTATATTATTAGTTTTATAATCTCCTGCTATTTTTACTTTTTTAAAATCAGCTTTTAATTTTAAAATTATTATAACAATGCAAATTAATATTCCAGTTCATTTGAAAAAAAATTACTTTTGTCTTAGTCTTGGTCAATCATATGTGCTTGGAAAAGAACGGGGGTTGGGGGGGGGGGGTGCCAAATAATTCTCTGCTTGTGCGAAATTTTTACGTCGGGCCGGCCCTGCTTGTATTAAATCTCGTTTTAGCTATTTTTCGAAAGAAATATAATGTCCGCACCTTGCATCTTTCATGTTTGATTTTGACTTATTTTGAGAATCTATTCACAGCAGAAGTAACTACTTTAATATTTATCGCCAAGAAACGTTGTGTGTCACTGCTCTTGAGTCTGTGCATAGAAATAAAATAATAATGCTATTATTACTACCACTAACTACTACTATTATTAATAATGATAATAAACTCGTAAAATTTAATTTTATGTAATGAGCTTATGATCACATTATTTTGAAAAATATTCGCATGTTTAATTTGAAATTTGCTTCATATATTTTTGAGAGTAAAATGAACACTTGTTTAAGTTATATTTTACGTTGAAATTTTACATTTTTTTATCTGGAATTTAAAGAAAATTAATATGCATTTAGCGTTAAAATTAAAAAAAAACTTTTCATAATACGCGGTTTTTGAAGAAAAAAAAATATATTTATTCATTCCTTACATTATTTTTGCATGATACTAGGACTGTTATATATTGAATAATGATCTAATTGTAATTGCAGTATTGAATTGGGTGCTAAGTTCTAAAAGTAAAGTTAAAATATTTACTTGACTTTTTTTTTGAGATGCTAATTTTTTGATCGAAGTAATTTAAATTTTTAAACAACTTAAGTAACACACAACAAGAGAAAATTACCTGTATTTTCGTGTTAGCTTACTAATTTTTCTTACTTTTGTAGTTACAATTGATATACATTTTTATGACATTGGAATTGAAAAGCAAACGTTCAATAATAGTAATGTTGATAAACGAGATATTTTTATTCCAAATTAGAATTATATTTTCAAATAACTGAGAAATAGTTTACGTGGAAACTATTTTGTTTTAGCTTTTAAGTGATGAAATAATAAGGCTGGCTTAATTGAGTATTATTTTGATAACTAAATTATTTTTTAAAAGTTGAAGCTGACAAAATATTTTATAACTGCATTTCCATAAAAATCTTTAAAAAGAACTGAATTATCATTAAAGGAAGCAAGTTATTTATCTTCCACACAAATTATTTTAAATTGAAATTTTCAAACCTAATTTTTTGCTTATTTCAAAATGGAACTTTCAAAATTAGGTGAAAGCATCGTTCTCAGCATAGGCACAGTTGAAGCAAAAACAAATGCGTGCATGGAGGAGAGAAAGGGTAAGAAGCAATATTTAAAAAAAAAAAAAAAGCAAAAGGAAAAAAAAATAATATTAGAAACATTTTTCACATATTGTTGAAGATCAAATGCCAGATGAATAGTTAGAAAGGGAATTTTTCCGTTTCGAATATTTGTCGAAATTCGAAATTTGAATCGAACATTTGTCCTTTTAAAGTTACCAAAGATGACCCTTCAATTTTGAAAAAGTTCCGGGGTGGGCCCTAAATCTCCCCTCCCCTAACACCAACGCAGATCGTCTAAAACTGCGTTTTTACAATTACAATTTCAAAAAAAATTTCGGGCCAGAACCCCCGCACCTCCGTTTTCCTAAAACAATCAGATATGATCTATAATTAAGTGTTTTTAAAATTTCAATTTCCAAAAATGTCCAGAGAAGCGCCTCCGAACCCTTCAACTACTACCATTGTCAAAAATTGTTTAGAATGCATTTTTAAGACTGCAATTTAAATAATTTTCCAAAAAGAGGGAACTCGAATATCTAATCTGCGAATTATCAACAAAGATAGTCTAAAATTGCGTTTTTAGCAATACAATTTCGAAAAAAAATCCCCGATCCCCCCTTTCCATAGCACAATTTGCGATAATAATTGAGTTTTTAAAGTTTCGATATCGAAAAATAGACGGAAGAGCGCACTCGAACCTCTTCTCCCATAACATTACCAAAGATCGTCTAAAATGCATTTTTAAGATCACAAATTCGGAAAATATTCCGGGGGAGGTAGCCCCGTACCTTCTTACTTCTAGGTAAATAATATATTTACGATTAGGAACACATTCTCAACATGACTTCCCTCTTAGAAATAAACTGAATCCATTTGTTTCACTCTGTATTTAAGATGCGTTTGAAATTAATGAGGAGTCGTTAATTTCATACACCCCCCAACTTTTTTGTCCCCGCGACGATTCAGAATATGACTAATTATGGTTCTTATTTGAAAATTGCAATGTTCATTGATCTTTGCAAACTCTTAACATGTTTAAAAAAACATGAATTTTTCCTAGCATTTCTTTTTTTCCAAAGTCCCCCCCAATGTTCAGCAGCCAGCGACGCCCATGGAACAAAATAATAAAAATTAAATACCCACTATTAAGTATGCCTTTTTTCAGGGAGCAAAATAACTTTTGTAACTTAAAAGTTTCAAACTAAGACATGTAGAAAATAAAACTAATATTATTTTAAAAAGAAACACAAAAAAAGGAAATCTGACAACCCGGGGCCAGAACCACGGACGTCGGCAATGCTAGCCCTGCGTTCTATCCACTCAGCCAATTCGGCTCATGAGGTCCTACGTCAAAGTTGGTTTATATGCTTTCTATTAGGAATTAAGTGACATAATAACTAGATTAGTGCCTGTTTTTGATTGTTGTTTTTGTGCTTATTTCTATTTTAAAAGGCGCAACTTTGATCGCTTTTTTTGAAACTATTTTAGCAATTCTATAAACATTATTTCGAGCATTAGCACTCAAAAAAAAGGGATTAAAATAAGGACGGATTTGAAGTCTTATTCAAACTTATTTCCCCAGACATAATTATAGTTTCCCACTTGAGCGACTAAAGTATTCCAGGATTCACTGATTGTTATCAGCATTTAAATATGAAAAATCCGAGTTACTTCAAAGGTCTGCAATTAAAAGTTCTTTTGCAGTGTATTTATAACAGCGTACAGCGTGGCTTTTTTTTTCTCAGAACAAGGTGACGTACCGTATTGTACATGTTACGAATTGTAGCATACAGCATAAACTGAAATTTTCATTAAATGTGTAGCAAGCCGTTTATATATGGACTAGTTTGCAAACATAATAACGCGATACGATGATTCAGGTCGGAGAGCAGCGAACAGCCATGTTTTCGTGAGGTTCATCGGCTTGGCTACTTTGATTTGGCGAAGTTTGAGCCGGCGCAACTGTATTGAAGCCAAATGTGCTGCGAAGCTTATCATTTTGTAATTTTGCCGCGTCTGGATCGCAGAAAGCCATGGTTCGTTTAACTGCTTAAAACTCCATCATAAATTGAAATATTGC
>JAXGGA010017082.1:0-25170 GCA_038373865.1 Uloborus plumipes | reverse complement strand
TTTTTTTTTTTGCTTGCATTTTTTTAATTAGCTAATATTACCCCCCTTATAAATAAAAAAAAAAACTTTCTCTCCTTTCTCTATAAGTTAAAAAAAAAACGCTGACAATTCTTTTTATGCGGGGGGTTGCATTGATTTATATAAATTTTGTTATTATTATTTTATTTACAAAAGAAAAGAAAAAATCAAAAAATTATATAGCCCCCATCAATTGCATACTACTGAGGAATGTTGAATTTTAAGCTTCAAATAAAGCTTACGCTCATTTGAGAAAATGATACGAATAGGCGGGAAGATCTGTTTATTCTAAAATTTTCTGTCGACACATTAAATAAGTAGTTGTTTTAGTAATAGAAATACATTGGAAAAATTATTTCTAAAAATAAATAAAGAAAACTTTGCGCGCAGAGAAATTCTTATCATCCTAGACACGATATTGTTCAAATTTTGGATTAACAGTAACTTATTTTATATTTTTCGAAATGGTATTGGTGCTTATAGTACAAGAGCTAGCAACGTCGAAAATACAACTATTTTAACAAGTCTGGCTCTTTAATATATCTTTCCCTTTGCTCTAGCTAGCAACGTCGAAAATACAATTATTTTAACACGTCTTGATCTTTAATATACAGGGTGTCCACTCCAATCGTGGACCAATAGCTAATTTCTAAACCGTTAGAGATAAGCATACAGTTTATTTAGGAAAAAATCTCAAAATTATGAAAGGAATTTTGGGTCTATTCAATGTTTTTCAAAAAATCAAATTTTGAAAGAGTTACGAAATTTAAATTTTTATACAGCCCCCCAGTCCTATCAATCATATTTAGTAAAACATTCTTGACACTGTAACGTTTAAAACTAAAAAAAATCACTGTTCTACCACAAAAATTGACCGAGTTATGACGTTTTGAAAAATCAAGATTTTGCATTGTTTCATGACGTCACGAGAGATTGCTTAAGGGACCGTATTCGAAATCCTTCAAAATCTTGATTTTTCAAAACGTCATAACTAGGTCAATTTTTGTGGTAGAAGAGTGATTTTTTTTTAGTTTTAAACGTTACAGTGTCAAGAATGTTTTACTAAATATGATTGATAGGACTGGGGGGCTGTATAAAAATTTAAATTTCGTAACTCTTTCAAAATTTGATTTTTTGAAAAACATTGAATAGACCCAAAATTCCTTTCATAATTTGGAGATTTTTTCCCAAATAAACTATATGCTTATCTCTAACGGTTTAGAAATTAGCTATTGGTCCACGATTGGAGTGGACACCCTGTATCTTTCCCTTTGCTCTAGCTAGCAACGTCGAAAATACAACTATTTTAACACGCCTGGCTCTTTAATATATCTTTCCCTTTTCTCTTCTAAGCAGCATGTCTAGCAGTGGAGAATGGTTCCCTTTTTATCTGCGCATCATACTTGTTCTGAGAAAAACTGGTTTTAAGCCAGTGTAGGGTAAATCCAAGTAAAATCAATCATGAAAAAAAAATCCTCATCATTTCTGATTTTGACAAAAAATGGTGTAAATGACGCATATGAAAAGATAAGTAATAAAGCCAGGGTTTAGATTTCAACTTTAAAATTTGTACAAAATACAGAGCTGTTAAAAAAAAGTTTTTCATGAAACTTCTTTGTAAGTATTTGTGACAAAAATTCAAAAACTATTGTGAAGGCAAGAAATAGAGCTTTCCATTGATATATTACATGACATACTTACAACAGGTTTGATTTTCCAGTTGCCCCAAAATGGATTAAAAATCCCTATTTTTACCAGGAAAAATATGATGCGCAGTAGAAAAACGCAACCATTCGCAGCCGGGGAAGCATAGGGAAAGATATATTAGGCAGGGATTCAAGTGAAACACCATTGCAATCGCTTCGAATTGCAATCGCTACTGGAAGTGAATTACATTATCATCAACTTAACTTGGCACTACGAGAGGAGTCAAGAAGAGCTCACAAGCAGTCAGTGATCTCCTCTTATTCGCCAAGTAGGCTGTGACGTTATATTTAGCTCGTTTTTCATAGGCAAACGTCACGCAAACGTCAAGATGACGTCACGATGTTTTTATCAAGAAACGTTCTAATGTAATTCATTTCCAGTAGCGATTGTAATTTGCGATCGCCTGTTTCACTTGAATTCCTGCCTTAGAGTGCTAGAAGTCTTAAAACTATCATTCGAAAACATTGCTAGCACTTAGACTATTATTATGCGTCACAATCGCGCCAAATTTGAAGAAATTTCAATTGCTGGTTCTTAATCTTTACTAATAGTAAAACAGAAAGTTTTTCTGTGTTAAATGTAGAAAATTTATATATACGCAATATGTAGAAAATTTACATATTGCGAGACGAGGTTTTTCGCCAGCAGACGTCACTGCAATATGACGTACGAGAGTACGTCGGACTTGATTGTTGTTTTGACAGTTATCTGTACACAGAATCGGCCAGAAGGTCGACGGCACTATATTTTTTTTTCCTTTCAAATTCAGGAGCAGGTGATATTAAAAAAAAAAAAACGAAACGTTCAAAAGTTTGTGTTTTTTTGCGAGTTAATGTTTTTCTCACCAATAAATGAGTGGTTGTGTTACCATCGTGTCGTACTTTTGACACCAAACCATGGAAAACCCCACATATACAGTATACTCTCACTTATACACCTCCTCATTTATGCGCTTTTTCACTTATACGACGATTTTCAGTGGTCCCAGCACATTCCATAGTAAAATAATGATGATTTCATTCGTTTATTCCGTCGCTCTAAAGATAAACATTTCACTTATGCGCCGAATTTTTCGAAAAATGTAAACAATTTAATTTATTTTCTTGAAAAATGAGCATGTTTCTTCCCTTTCCTCTTTAACCTTTCACTTTTATTGAAGTCTACTTTCAATGGATTCCATCCCATGTAGACATTTTCGGCAACGACCAGGCGGATGACCTTTCCAAGAAGAGCTGTAGCTCCGACAATCCTTCCTCTTCAGAACTTACCTTTTCAGAACACCAATCTATTGTAAATTCTGAGATTTTGAAGGAGTTCAAGATCCCTCCCTACCATGAGTGGTACGCTGGCAAAGAGCCTGGCTCTACATTTGCCCTCAATTGCGATAGATCATCGTAAACTGCAATTTCTAGATTAGCAAGCGGCCACACGAAGAGTCTCACATTCATTGATGGCAGGAAAGTCTTCGCCGTTTGCTCTAAATGCAAATCCCAGCAGGCTTCTCCAGAGCACATCCTGGACTGTCTAGAACTTTGCAAAGAAGATATCTTTGAATCACTTCTTCTTGTCCTCGATTTCTTCCGGGTCAATGGTCTGATGGACCTTGTCTGACTTTGTCAGACATTCGGAGGACTAGTCTCAACTCAACTCACTTTTATTGCTCACGGAAGGCATTTTTTCTACATAAACTAGAGTTCGGTGAGACACTATTCTACTAAATCTATTATGGATCGTTTTAAAAGGACCAGTTTGTGATTAGGTATTCTACAATTTTTGTTTTCTCCTTGTCATTACAATTAGGTTTCAGTAGTTGCCAAACCGTAGAAATATGACCATTTTCTAGAGAAACATTCTTATTCATGCTCTCATTAGAACTTATGTTGCATTTTAGACTTTTAAATAGGCTTGTTCATCATATGCATCTCTCTCGCCTATGCGCTTTTTTCTGTTAGTCCCTTGGGCCAGAGCATAAGTGAGAGTTCACTGTATGTCTTTGTCACGTTTAATACCAAGTCTGTTTCGTTGCTTTTAGTGAAATTCGGCAAAAAGTAAGTCTGGAGCATGCAATTTTCCAAAAGTTCTTTGTTTCTTAAATAGTTTTGCTTTCTACAATTCATTTAGGTAATTTAGACAAAAAATAATAAAATAGCTGGCTCTATAAGTATTAGTTGCCACCTTTTCCAAATTTGGCACTTTTTGAATTATGTTAAAATGCAATGAATCTTTCAAACTACGAGTTTTGCTAAATGACATAGTGTGAACACGCACGCATAAATACATCTGATCACAAGATTTTTGAAAACATGAAAATTCTCTCTCGAGGTTTGCCGAAAATTCAAATAAAATTGACCGAAAAAGATTCCGATCACTTCCCGTTATATCCGGTCGAAGTGACTATGACTAGACAGCATTAAGTATTTGGTGTATTTAAAATGAATTGTCAAATAGAAAAGTCGTAATTGTGGAAACAAGTGTTAATCATAGGAACAAAATCGCTAATAATTTTGATAGGTTTGACCCCTAATGTTACGAGGAAAGGGATTATAAGTTTGATGAGTCTGCATCTATTTATATGTATGTGTATTGAATTTTTAAACTTCCTTTTTTTGTTCAAAAAGAGTACGATAGTATTCTTTACCAGGTCTAGTGTTAGATTAACATTATTGAATGAAGACATAATCGTTTTTCGTGATTTTTCCAGAGAAAACACACTTGAAGATTTAAAAAATACCAAAATAAACAGCAACTGTTTCTTCGTCTAATAGAACTTGTTTAGAACATCCATGTTATATAGATTTCGAATAATAACATTTTTAAATGAATTTAAAATGCAACTAAACCTCTATGTACGGGATTGGTAACCGATTTTATTTTTGACCAATAAAGAAACATATCAATAATTCAAAATTTTTATCGGTCACTAGCTTCTATTTGCTAGCAAATAAAATACTTATAATTGAATTTATTACAAGGATTTTAAAAGGGTTTTCTATGTTCTATCTTCAATGTGCTTTTAAGACTAGTAAATTTTACTGCATGTGACCACATTCTTTCTTTTCTAGTGTTTGCCATGTTTTCTCGAAAACAATTATATACATTTAAGTTTTAAATGCATTATGACCCTTGAAGTTCACTGAATATGAGGTCAGAAATTTGGGACAGGATTTTTTGAATACTTTTAATTCAATCTTAAAACTTGTTTGAGTAAAACTTTCTAGTGTAAACCAATCAGTTAGGGGTCATTCCATAGAAATATCAACCTCAGCCGAAGAAAAAAAAATACCGCAGTGAAAAAAGTAGGGGCAAAAAAATAACTAAACAAATGAAAATCATACAACATGAAAAATTAAAGAAATTGAAAAAGTATTGTAATTATCACTGAGATTATCATTAATAAATAGTTTGTAGTGTGTTTACTGCTTGATATTCGATGGTTACGTTAGTTACGTTACATTAATCACACTCCCTCTTGAGTAAAAGGGACACTTAAGACTAAAAAAAAATAAGATTTCATAAATGTGTTTTATATTTTTAAAAGCCAACTTAAACATTTTTCAAATACATCATTCAATTTTTAACACTTGCTTAACTTTAGCAAATTTTTGCCTCACAACATGAGCATTAATTTTCAGGGTTGCAAAAATGTTACGTTAGTCACGCTGCTATTTTGGTTGAAAAAATATTTACTGTCAGTAATTTTGTTCTAAATTCTTAGCAGAAATGGTTTAATACCATGTACATTGTAAATCCATCAGCATAACTAAAAAATATTTTTTATCCTTTAAGTTACAAGTAAAAACAGTTACAAAATCAGCTCTGAATGTTACGTTAGTCACTATGGAATGACCCTTAGTTAATCATGCTGTCGATTATTTTGAATTATTTTACTATTGCAGATTCAGATGTTACTTTAACTAAATCGTTTATCAGAAACCGTTAAATAAAATTTCTGATTTTAAGAAACCATCTAAACCATCACATTAAATTGCTCAATTTCACTTACAACAGTTTTTACTAAAAGGAATATGCATAATAATGTATACATTTTGGTTTAAAATACGGCAACTCTTATCGAATTTTTTAATAATTAAATTATAGTTTAAAAAACTAAAAGATACGCTTTTAGAGTTAATTAAACTAACATGCACTTATAATACATCAAAATGAAACATAGTTTAGCCTTTAGTGTTAATAATAACATTAAATATATTACTTTTATATTTGCAAAGAACGTGAATTTTATCTTTTATTTAGGCAGGGATTCAAGTGAAACAGGCCATCGCAAATTACAATCGCTACTGGAAATGAATTACATTAGAACGTTTCTTGATAAAAACATTGTGACGTCAGCGTGACGTTTGCCTATGAAAAACGAGCTAGATAAAACGTCACAGCCTACTTGGCGAATAAGAGGAGATCGCTGAGTGCTTGAGAGCTCTTATTGGCTCCACCCGTAGTGACGTCATGGAAAATTAAGTTGATGATAATGTAATTCACTTCCATAGCGATTGCAATTCGAAGCGATCGCAGTGCTGTTTCACTTGAATCCCTGCCTTAGAGTTACATACTAATAACTGAAACACTTATAATACATCAACATGTAATGATATAGTTTAGCCTTTAGTATTAACAATAGTATTAATTATATTACTTTTATATTTGTAAAGATCGTGAGTTTTATCTTTTATTCAGAACTACACATACTGACAAACAAAAAACCCGCATGTGAAAGCAATAAAAGCGTATTGAAAATAAGGGTTAAAATTGCTTTTTTGAAATTTTAGAGCTTTTCTCTTAACTATTTTTTGAAATAAACTGTTGAGTTATCAACATGCTGTTAGCATACTGACATGGCATTCTTTTTGGCATAAATGATTTGGTATACACGGAGCAGAACAAAGACTTATGACATTTGCAACAAATATAATCATGTGTAAGAAACGGTGTTTTACCGCTCAAGTAACATTAATAACTTCGGATTACGGTGCGACGTTTATTTTGCAGTCAGAATTTAAATTACACAGCGTCTTCAACAAACATTCCGACCTTATTTACGACGTCTGTGCTTACGGAAATAGTCCCGTGGTATTAGTACATAATTATAAATCATATTAATGGGAAAGAGTTCGCTAGCGTGAATTCTAGAAGAATTATTTGCTCAAAACAGGATAATAATTCATTTTGCTCGCAAATTGAGCAGCAGAATAATCCGAATTTTTTATTTATTCATAAGTTTTCCGGCGCTCATAATTTATAATTTTCAATGCGTAATTATTCTTGTTTTCCCAAGGCTGGCATGTTGTAATCCTTTTTCATTGGTTTGATCTTTGCAAGAAGTAGTAAAATTTAAATTTGACTATTTCGAACTAACATTAGTGCTAGTATCTTGGAATAACATAAAAATTGTACAAGGTATATCAAGTCTTCATTCCATTTCTTGCATCTAATAGTGATTCATTTTTTGTAAACATGGAATCTTTTTCTATTTTTTAACTTTAGTTATTTGCTTATGAACTAAAATTTAATTACGTCTATTAATGGAAAAACAATGCACTGGAAAATTCCCACGCTTGCAAGGTTTCGTACAATAATACATAAATAATATTTTATGCAAGTCAAAAAATATATTTTTAGTCTAATACATGTTTTTGTCGTAACACTAATCCAGGCATACTATTACTAATAAATCCATACACTTAAACTAATACATGTGTACTTTATCAATAATACTTGCGTAACGCTGAGACTGATATATGCATACATTAATATTGGCATATGCACACACTAATACTAGTATTTAGCTAAAATGAAAACAGCTTAAATAAAGCGTGAATTTTCCGAAAACTGTTGATGATTAGTTAAAACGAGTATTCAGGCTTTATTATCAATAAAAAAATATATAATAAATTAGTATTTTTACCAAACACTTTTCTTATTGGTATGTTTAAATGGTACTCCTGAACCATATAATGGAGTGAATTTTTGAAATTGGTCACTGCAATTCGCCTTTTTTTTTTCCTACATCCTGTAGAAACACCCAACAAATCAGTAAGTTTTACTCTGTTTTTAGGGAATGTGAAGACTTCACTTTCGTAATATTAAACCGCCATTTCTATATCTCATTTTGTTAGAAGTATTTATATCTTCTTTTGAATGAAAATAATCGACAACAAGCAAAATATCCTCCTCCTCCTCAAGTTTGTAGTTGCCTAGTTGTAATACACAGCCGGCGACATGCACTAGAGAAAAAAAAATAAATAAATCGATTGAAAAAAAATGTGAGGTTATAATTTTATTTTAATGTGTCGGCTGTTAAGGAAGACTTTTTTTAATTAGTGCTTAATTTTCTTTTTCCTTTGATATTGTAAATTTAATATTGTTCTATACATCTATAATCTTGAATTGTAGCATCATCTTCATGTTATAATTTGGAACTATGTTTCTCCCTTAAATTTGACAGAACTCCATTATAATAATATTACTCAATGTATTTAAAATGTTTTACCTCAATACAGATTCTTATAGCTTTGCTATTTTGCGTTTGTGAACATTTGTTATAATTATGTGTTTTATAATCAAAAACCTGTACTACTTACTTCTGAGTAATCTATGTCTCAGTTAAGCTTTAAAATATTTGTAGAACCACTTTATGACGAAAAGGTTTTAGTTAAATTAACCCGTTTATGCCCAGTAGCCTAAAAACGGGACGCTTGTTAGTTACTGCATACAACAACTTGTAATGTATATATCATTTTACTAAAGCTGTTTTTCACAAGTTAAATAGTCCTTCTTAATGACAAAACCATTAGAGCCACTATTTGGACATCAGTGTTTATTTATTGACAGCTAATTTCAGACAAATCAGTCAAGCAACGATCCAGCATGGGTAGCCACAGAAAGTAATTTTTTTCTTCGTACTTATTTTTCATAACAATAAACTATTTTAAAATTATTTGCTTAAAATTGATCAGAGATGCCTTCTGTAACGTTACTTTGCAAAAGTAAATTCAAGTAAAGTCGTATTTTGCTCACATATCTGCAAAATATCCCATAAACAGTACATTAAATAACTTGATAAATATGACAACGGCAAACTATTTTAAACCTAAAATGTATGTAAACCATTCCAAATAAGAGTTTTAAGCAGATAAAAATGGAATAAAACTGTTGAAAAAACTTGAGCATAAATGGGTTAGTGCTTAATTATTTTTGAAATAAAAATAGTAATAAATGTTCATGCAAGCAGCATATCCTCAACCATCTCATGGCGTGCAGTCTTTCTACATGGTTGCTTCTGTATTGTTGATTTTACGGCAGTGATATACTTTGAGCAGTAAAAGAAGCTTTATGGAGTTTTTTTTTTCTTTCTAATGTTAGTAATTTTCTTTCTTCCGAGAGCCTGTGGAAAGGGATTACCTGGAATACTTAATTGGTTTAAAGTTCGAGATTTGTTCTAAAAGAGTAGTTTTGAGTTTTTATTTTATAGTAAAGCAATAAAAAAGTTATTCATTATCTCAGGGAAAAGCTTTCAAAGTTAAAGTCAAAATTTTGTTTCTCAATAAAGATTTTTCAACAATTGAAACGGGATTTTTTTTTTAATGAAGAAATAAACCCATTAATGCATAGCGTCCCTTTTTAGGAACGGTACAGAGAGGGTGTCTGAATTTTCCAAAAATGAACATTTTAACCAAATGATAATGTTCAATTATTACTTTGGCATTGTTTCAATTCGTTATTAACAGATTGCAGCAGATAACCATTGTACAGTGTGTTCTGTAGCCGTTTTAATACAGTAACCTCTCGTTATATTGCGCTTTTCGAGGGACAAGAAAAAATCGCGATATATCCGTAAGCGCGATATATCCGAAACCGCGATGTAACCGAGTTCATTAAAAATAGTTTTCTATCCAGCATGCAAGTAAATTAGGCGTGCACATAAATAAAAATTCATTTATTCGAACATGAGATTTTTTTTTTTCAGTCAAAAGGAACAAAAAAATATAACTTACCGCAGTTATTATTACAATGTGCAGGTCTTAAAAAATATGTATAAGACATAAAATTAATCTATTGTTTTGGTGAAATACGAATCCAAAGTCGTATAGAAGAACTTTCGTTTTGTTCATTGATGACAAAATAAATGAGAAAGAGACCTTTTCTGAGCACCTTGCATATTTTCTCAAAAATGGTTTCGATTTTTTTTTTTTGGGGGGGGGGGGGAGGAGACAAAAGAAAAGAGCGATATATCCGAATGAGCGATATAACGAGGCGCGATATAACGAGGGGCTACTGTATGATCTTTATCAAGAATTACATCGTTCACAATCTCAAGAACAAAAAGCTAAGTTTTTAAAATTATTCCCAGCTTCCCAGTTTATGTTAGTTGATGCTTTTATTTTATCTAATAAAATGTGTTTTTAAATGTTATATCTTAGACAGGAAAGAAAAAAAATTAGTAAAAAAAGTACGTACCCTCTAGTGTCAAGCGTCCCTTTTTAGTGACGATTTTTCTTTTCTTAATAAAAAAAATATTTTTTACATGATATTTTTTAAATTATTTTTCCTGTCTATTAAACACTATTTGTAACCAGTATACAAAATATCTTTGAAAAAAAAAAGGTCAGGCATTAATGGATTAAGAAAAATATTTTAAATTATTTTTGCTTTGTTTCTTATTTGCAAATGAAATAAAAAAATGTATAAATAAGTAAAAATATTTCAAAGGCAAAATTTAACAGAAGAACAAACGTGCTCTAATCAAACCTCACCTAACATCGGTATATAATTGCGAATGTACGAAATGTGTTTGAATAAGAATATTTTCACCTTGTTATACTTATTGTTTCTTAAAACAGTAACTTATATAAAGCAGTAAGTAACCGCCCTTAAGCAAGGGCTAAGGCAGAAACATGCAATACACCGCCAACTCGGCTATTACGATCCATGGACTGCTGTTTCGAGCTATTATGCTCTCATCAGCATGGAATACGAAATTAGTCGAGTTAGAGGCAAAAATCCTCTTATAAAGCAAAGAGAGCAAAAAAAAAAAAAAAAACTTGTGGCTAATGTGAAATTACCAGTTTTTTTTTAGCCGAGTTGGCGGTGTATTGCAGTAACTTATATTTGAAACTTCAGAACTTCAATATTTTGCATATTATTATTAATTATAATGTTTATTTAAACTAAAATTTCTCTTTGAAATAGATTCTGATTTTACTTGATCATAAAAAAAAATCAATAGTTTTTATGTGTTACTAAGGAGTAAAATTAAGGAGTTACATGTATTTCAGAAAAGAAGTACATCCAGAAAAGAAGATGAAAACTTAATGTACAAGGTGACTTAAAATTTAATGATTTTTCTGCAAAAAAAATAATGCCTGCTTTAAACAATGAATTTTAAGCACTTATTTGTCCTTATTATTTATTATTATATTGTAATTTAACTCTGTTTTGTTACATCAAATACGTAACCATTCATACATTTTTGAATTATACTTTAAATTTGATTTGTTTTACATGAAAACCCCGTTTTAGCCAACCAGTCACTTAAACGAGGATATTGCTTTTTTTTTTTTTTGGAAAAATGTTTTCTACCTTATAGAAATTATGTTTTTGAACTAACATTCTCTAGTTCTGATAGTCAGTGACTTGTTTTGTGAAGAAAATAGTTTGAAATTATTTTTCTTTAAAATACTTCTTTTAGAATGTCAAAATACTTCCCTGTTGTATTTTGACATATTTTGACCTTTGTAGACAACAATTCCTTATATTACACGTAAGCTTCAAGAAAACACACTGGATATAAAAAAAGTTGAATTAAATTGCCCCCAAAGTTTCAGCACTGGGTTGCATTTTCATTCCTTTCAGCAACGATAGAAGAAAACTGACTTTTCTCAGAACTTATCCATAATTTAATCTTTTTCTCACTTCTATACGAAAGTAAATTCTTCCAAAATGCACTCCTCCCCGGAAGTGATTGGCAGTTTAGAACTCCCTCGCAAATAGTTCGAAATTTTTGTTACTACCGCCGCCGATAATATTCCCTTCCCGCCGCCTCGAGAATATAACGCTGAGCGTGCAGATCGGCTGAATAAATTCAACTTTTTTAATCTAAACTTCTGGCAACGGGGGCTAGACGCTGACGCAAGCTCTATCCGTGTGTCAGTTGATTTCGTATGTAAATGATTATCCAGCTGTCGCATAGTTTGAATAAGTTAATTAAATAATCGGAGCCTGGCCCGAGCGTGGAGAGCCAGAAAAATTAGGATATTAAATTTCAGCGCCATATGCTGAAAAAAAGATTTTAAAAAGCAACTCTGTGAATCATTTTAATGCCTTTTTTTTCTATCTCCCAGCGGAAGCGGTAATTGCTAATGCGCCTGTATGTGAGATAGAGAAATGGTTGGGGGGTTTAGACAAATGCAATTATGTAGGAAACAGCTTTGTCTGAATGGTGTATTTTCTTCCACAGGGTGGTTTTCTTTTTTTGCTTTCTTGTTGAGATTTGAATCGTTTTGCGTTTCGTTTTCCATTAGAGAAGCGGTGGAATGAAAACATAAATTTCTAAAAATGCTTGCAAGTAATTTCACATGATTAAAGTGTATTTTTTTTAATTTGGAAATTGGATTTTTTTTTTTACTTGAATGTAAAACTACGGATGAAAACCTTCAACTAAATACAATATTTTAGAGACCGACATCGTATTTCAAATTAATTTTTGAACTATTTGTTTCTAAAAATGTTCTGAGAATAAGGTACTTAAAGTTAAGCTTTGATACTTTAAAGTATAATTTGTGTTTTCAGTTCATTAACCATCGCTTCCACACTCTGTGATCTGTCAGATGCGTAAATAGAATATTAATTAATAGTTGAGTAGGAGGTATCATGTGTCAGTAGTGTCACTACCCAGGTAGCACAAATAACCTTGAAACGTTTTATAAACGTTTTTAAGCGGTTGTTACAACGTTAATAACCATTTTACAACCTTTAAAAAACGAAGTGTGTTACTTGGGTAGTTTATTATCTCCCCAAAAACAACTCTGTTGTAAAAACATCCCCGCCAAGAAAACCTTCAACACTTAGCCTTAAAAAGTTATGATATCGAGTTTTCCCGCCAAGTTTGTGCCAAACTGCTCCTCGCTTGTATGGATAGTTCATTTAAATTGTTTTCAGTCCTGCCAGGCGGGAAGTTTTTACTCATCAAGCAACCACCTCACTTTACAAAACCTCCCTTGTACCGTGATTTGAACAATTTGTAATTTGTGGACTGTCCACTGTATAACGCGTATTTTTAAAAATGGTTCGTAGATATGTTATGTGTTTTACTATTATATTGATTAACGGTTGATAAACTATTTTCGTGTATTTGTGAGATACGTACATGCGCGCATTGGCACAATCATTTTTACATACAGACGTCTCAAGAAAACTCGTGATAAATAACTCCTTGATAATCAAAATTAATGTTACGGCTGTTTAGATATTCATAGGTACCGATGGACGTGATGAAGGACGAAAAACTTGCGTAATATTCTTTCGGGGGTGAGCAAAATCGAAGCTTATACCGAAATTTGAGGGATTTCTTTTAGCGATTATAATACTTCCTTTACTACATGAAAAGAAACAAAAAGGAAAAAAAATGGTATAACACTGTATGTGTACGAAATCGTTATGCGTAAAATAATCCTTGTTTATCAAAAAATGTGTTTTATAACATTCAATTAAGAAAACATTTTTGGATAGGCACAAGAAAAAATCGAGCAAAATAAATTAGACTTAAACGTAAAATACTAGCACAAGTTTTTGAACATACTCATTAAAATCCTTGCCTGAGATTTTTTCTCTAATTCCTTTCCTGAAAAAGGAGTGTTATTTAGCATGCTTGAGTACATTCAATTACATTTTAACCGGTCCAGACACAGGAAGTTAATTAATCCGCCATGTAAGTTATAACGTTGTAAAATTTAGACGATGACTTCCGCATCCTAATTTATGAGCGACAGAAAAACCAAGTAAAGTCTCGGTGGAATGTTGCCATTCCTAGCAATAAAACTTCTGTGGAAAATGCCACTTTTTGAGGTCAATTAAACTGCTTGTCATTAGTAGGAGATATATGCTGTAATCCATGGAGAATATCCAAAAGTAAGAGAAAATATAGTATTTCATTTTAGCCGAGATAACGTGAATTTGAATGGAGTAGTAAAAGTAATTGCTTAGAAAAAGATACCATGCTGTTGCAAATAACTTGTTTAGAAGAAATTGAATTGTCAACTTATAATTAACTGTACTTTTGGGATAATACTACTCATAATTTAACAGGTTGTCATTATACGCAAATGTATTTTAAAGCATTTATTGTTGTAGAAAGTAAATTGATAATTTTGGTAAAAAGTTAAAATGTTTATGAAAACGTTTAAAACGCATAAACTTGCAAAGACATACGCTTCAAAGTTACAAGGGAACTTTTTTTTTACCGCTGAAGATGCGAATTTAAGAATGTGAAGATATAAAAGAAAAGCAAATAATTGATACAAGACACTTTTAAAATAGAACTTTCTTATATCTGAGACAAGAAAATAAACCCGACACCAATCAATGGTTAATTCACTGTTTTTTTTTTGTGTTATATTTTTGCTTTTAATATCATTTTATCTTGTACCCGTGACAAAACTTTTCTGTTCTTAACATTGTTTGCCTTCTAATGTGCCTGTTTGATTGTTTTTTTCATTTTCATTGGTTGTTTAGTTTGGGTTTTTTTTTTTTTTTTTTTTTTTTTAATATATATAGGTGCAACTATAAGCTTACATCTTTTGTCAATGCAAAAAATAGTTCCTCGTAACCTTGAAACACTTAATGTGAAAACTTTTCCAAGATTGGGCGTTTTTCAACTCAATTTCTATGATCATTGTTATGTTAATTCACTTTCAAAACATTTTTTAACTTGTCGTTGTGAAACTATGCACTCTCACAATAGTTTTAAATTTTTGATGGCTCAAAGTACTCTTCGAACAATATTGTTTTTTTCCACTGTCTTGAAAGTACATCTTAAAAAAATGTTTAAAAGTAGATTGATATGCTATGAAATCTTTAAAATAAGAGAAATAAGAAATAAGAGTATTGTATTTTTCGTTAAAGTGTTCTCATAATAGTAAAATTATTTGATGCTGCATTAACTCGTGCTCCTAGTTTCTCTAAAACTCTACCTATGTTGTCAACTGGGGCTCATATGTGAATGTTTTGTGATTTTTTTTCACCCAACATGTTAAAGTCACGACTTGCAGATGTAATTGAAAAGTTTTTATGCTTACTTGTACTATAGTATCTAAATCGCGAAGCATTAGTCAAGAATTGTGAGTTCTTCATGTGTCTTGCTTTCTTAATTTTATAGTTATTCACAAAACCCACAGGAATAGAAAAGGGAACGTCTAAGGACACCTCAGAAAAAAAATAGAAGGATAAGTCAAGCAATAAACTAAATTTACTCTGTATGCAGTTGTAATGCAAAAGTCTGTTAATCGTGATGCAAACGGAATAATAAATATAACTTTGACATAAACTTAATTAATTTGAACTTAAATATAAATTGTGCGCTATTATTTCACACCAAATTATAGTGCACAGTTGGAAAAGTGAAACAGTGCAACCCAGATTGCCAACAAAGCTGTCAGAAGAAAACAACAACAATAAGCATAATGAAATGATTTATATCTATTAAATATTTTCTTTTTATACGTTATGATTCCATAACTAAATTGGCATAGACGCAGTAAAATTTTAGAAATACAAGCCTGCTTATAGGGTATTCTCTTCAAGTGTTCTAATAGCCAAGCACACCCCCTTATAGGAATGATAATTTACAGCAAACATCCCCGACACAATGAATTAAAACAAACGACAAGATTCGCGAGAAACATGGCCATTCCTACTTAATAGACTATCTCCCGAACTGTTCTACTCAAGTACCTTTCGGTTTGTGATACGCTACACAGAAAAGGATTTATTTCCCCAAATTCATTTCCGATTCTATCTCCTTTTCCATAATTGAGTCACTCACGCGGAAGGCCAAACTTTCTTATTAAAGCTTTATCTGGGCTGGCGCTGATCTTAATTGCCTTTTCGATACGGAATTCTGCACCATGCAGCAAACGCGGGAAGGCTAACACTCTTATAATCAGAATTGACGCATAATATATTTGGTCGCCAAGATGGCCTTCAGGGTTGCTGTAATTTCCTACCCAATCGTGGCTTTTCCAACTATTGTCGTGTCAAATATATGTGTTTTGAAAATGTAAGCATGGGTTTACGGATGCTTTAGTAATTCATGTTTGTTGACTTTGGATTTGTATATAGGTTAATATTTGGAATCCGTGGTCTTAATATATCGCACCCTTGCTACAAAAGTTCCACAACTCAAAAAACTATGTTTTCCAGGAATTGCAAAAAACTGTTTCCCGGGCTGACTAGGCACATTTTAGTATTTTTGAATTTGTCAATTTGAAGACCGATACATCTCAAACTATGATCGTTAGTTACGCACGTTACTCTACGACGGCTGGACGACAACTCAAGATGTGACATTTCAGTGGAGGGGGTCCTATGTATCTTGATAACAACAAAACGCCATAACTGCCCTTTGGCGGCTGATTTTTCAATGCAACTTCTGGCGCTTTTCAAGATTGGTAGAGACGTGTAAGCTACGTCTAATGACGGTCATAACTCAAAAATTACAATTTTTGAGTTGGGTCACTTTTGTAGCAAAGGGTGCGGTATGGGAGTTACGGTAATTTGAAAGCATAGAACTACATTAAAACGGATCATTTCCTTGAAAATGCCTCCATTACTTTTGTTGTTGTTCTCGTGTCATAGTAATTAGTAATTATTATGATGATTTGGGATGTCATTGCTTCGAGAGGTCGGACTTCTTTATTAGCATTTAAGACATCACAAAAAATATTTGCAACACAAAATAAGGAAATAAACCGAGAGCAGCGACGGGAATCGAACCCACGACCTCTTACTTTCGAGGCGAAACATCTACCTTTTAGAGACTGAGGCCCCACTTCAATTACTCCCAAATACAGGGTGTCCACTCCAATCGTGGACCAATAGCTAATTTCTAAACCGTTAGAGATAAGCATATAGTTTATTTAGGAAAAAATCTCCAAATTACGAAAGGAATTTTGGGTCTATTCAATGTTTTTCAAAAAATCAAATTTTGAAAGAGTTACGAAATTTAAATTTTTACACAGCCCCCCAGTCCTATCAATCATATTTAGTAAAACATTCTTGACACTGTAACGTTTAAAACTAAAAAAAAATCACTCTTCTACGACAAAAATTGACCGAGTTATGACGTTTTGAAAAATCAAGATTTTGCATTGTTTCATGACGTCATCGAGAGATCGCTTTAGGGACCGTATGCGAAATCCTTCAAAATCTTGATTTTTCAAAACGTCATAACTCGGTCAATTTTTGTCGTAGAAGAGTGATTATTTTTAGTTTTAAACGTTACAGTGTCAAGAATGTTTTACTAAATATGATTGATAGGACTGGGGGGCTGTATAAAAATTTAAATTTCGTAACTCTTTCAAAATTTGATTTTTTGAAAAACATTGAATAGACCCAAAATTCCTTTCGTAATTTGGAGATTTTTTCCTAAATAAACTATATGCTTATCTCTAACGGTTTAGAAATTAGCTATTGGTCCACGATTGGAGTGGACACCCTGTATATTTCAATGCAAAGCTTAATTTCTAACAAAAAAGTTCCTGAACCTAGTAGTCGTAACCCTATTTTTTGGCTCTTAATACCTTGATATTCGTCTAAAATGTTAAAAGAAGTCTATTAGCTCAGCTCCCGTGAGTTCCCAAGAAAGTTAAGCTCTGCGTGAGTTATAGGTTTTGAAAATGATATATCTCAAGATTTTACGACATTAACCGTTTTCTTTTTTTCAGCCATACTTTTTCCAAATTTCGTTTTTTTTTTTCGATACATCCTATTATACATATGCGCTCCTTGGTTTAAACTAATGTGAAACTTAAATTGAGTGCACCAAATTGGCATGAACTCAGTCCACCAAAACGACTGTTGCCCTTTTATTTATTAAAACGGACTGAACTACTTTCAACTGACTTTCGAAAAGAAGGAAAACCAGATATTAAAATACTTCGAGGACTGTGGCACTTCAGCAAATGAAATGGGCTTTAAATCAAACTTCATATTGAAAAGGAATCGCTCCGTAAAACTGGGGGCTATTCATCTTTTTTTTTCTCTCTCTCTGAAATATTTCACGAATGTTTCATCGAACTCTTCACCTTTCTCAATGATCGTATTCGAACATAAAATCGAATCTAAAGCGACGATCACGCTTCAACGTTCTATCACAAATAGGAACGTGAATGGGGTGAACGTGACCTGGTTCGAATTCGTTTCTTGTAAGGGAAGACCACGATTTAGGGATCTATTTTTTTTTCTGATTTGCTAAAATCGAGTATTATAGGAAAATATTTTTTGTGTAAGTATTAACGTCAGACTGCTTGAGGTCCCAAATTCAATAACAAAGTAAATTTTTTTTAACACAGGAGTATACTAACTCCTTCGTTTACTACGATACTACGATTACCATGGTTCGCCGATATATATCAGTCGATATATATCATGATACATATCATGATATATATCCGATATTTATTCTGAAAATATCACGATATTTTGATATTTTCGATATTTATTTTTTGAAATGCCATATTTTCAATAGAAAAATTGTCTTCATCATATTAATGATGTCATCTTTAGTATGATGCAATAATATGATATTCCTTTTTTATTTTCTGATAATAAAATTAAAAGTTACAAAACAACTTGAATGGAGATGAAAAATGCCTAGTTAAAAATGAAAAGTTAATCAGAATATGAAAATGTGTCTAATGTGTCTAAATATTACATATTGTAATAATCATTTATACTAATATACCAATAAGTTTTCCTGTTTTGGTTTTGATATTACATGATAGTTGATTTATGTATATGATACTGTAATTATTTTTATATGAACATAATAGTCAATATCCAGTGTAGTAGCCAACATCATCATTAGGTTATATAATTTTTAAAACATTAAACTATTACATTTCAGCAAAAATGGCTGCATAACATTTCATTGTATGTAAATTTTAATGTATATTTATGTAGAGAAATATTAATTTTTAGTCTGTACTGTAATAATACTTATTTAAGGAAATAAATAACATTCATTTGAGGATGTAGTTACTATTTAAAGAATTAAGCTTGCGCAAATTGAAAATATCGGATATATATCAAAATATCGGATATATATCAAAATATCGGATATTTTCGATATTTTCGAAAATATCACGATATTTACGAACCCTGACGATTACTATATTATTTCCATTAAAATCAAACTACACCTTTTAAATCGTATACTACGATTTAAAAGGTGTAGTTTGATTTTAATGGAAATAACATAGTAAACTATAATAGCATTTTTTAACACAAGTTTTTATCTCTTTAAATAATTTTATTTTTCGTCATGAAAAATGCGACGTGTATACACAAACTCACGCACAGACAGCACGACAAAACTTTCCAGACTGAGTTAAAGAATGGTCACAATGGATTTATTGGTTGTCCACAAACTCGTACAATGCATACAAACTATGTACGTCAGTCGTGCAAAAAAAAATCTTTTTCAAAATGACTATTAGTGGACATATTTCAAGAAAACACCTGCCAGCGAAAATGTTTTTTTTTTTTTCCCCAACATTAGACCGAAGGTTATTTAACTATTTTTATGATTTCCTTCTTTTCTAGCATTCTTTTCTTAATTTATTAATCATTAATTTTAATGATTAATTACGTGTTTCCACTTTGCCATTTGGAGCTTCCAAGTGTGGTAAAATTGTACTATGAGCAAACACGGGTTGAAATTAAATCAAATTTGAGGTGATTGGTAACTAATTCAAAAAGTAATTCATGTTTATCTCCCAATATTTCGCGAAGACACCATTAACCTGGTTTATTTCCCCAGTTAACTCTAAGAAAACAGGGTTGGGAAAATTCCATGAAAGTTACATGTCTCATAATTTGGATTTTCTTTGTATAATGAAGAAAATGAAAGAAATAAAATAAATACGGCAACATCCTTCTTCTTAAAGAATGATTTTGAAATTATATTAATATGAATTTAATTATATTAATATTATATTATGTTATTATGACTTTAATTATATTCATATGAAATTATATAAATAATGATTTTGAAAAAAAATATTTTGAAAAAATGAACAAAAAGTGTGTCTTTAAACTCTCCCCACCAAAAACTCTCCTTACTTCCGCAATGAGTCACATATCAGATGACTTCCTTGTCAAAGTAGAGAATTAATTCACTGTGTAAAAATAGACAACGTTTAAAAAGTACAAATACATACGATTAAAAACGAGTTTAAAACTCAGCAAACATCAGTTTCGGGGCTATAAAGTGCAAGCCTCATCATCAGTGCTACAAAAATAAAAATAAAAAGACAGGTTCATATGCCAAAGACTGACAAGTGAACTAACCCTAGCAGCACAATCTCATCGGCCGATGATCGGCCATTCATCGAAACCCGATGAAATTCTTATCGGCCGATGATCGGGTTTCGATGAGTTCTCATCGGGAATTGCTCCAATATGTCTCATCGGCCAAACAGAATCCGAGCAGCAAAATCCGACGAGTTTACGATGAGATTTGGATCAATTTACGAGCAGTGCAGTCCCGTGCCGATGAATTTAGGATCAATTTTGAATGAAAATACGATGTGATTTAGATCAATATACGAGCAGTGTAGTTCCGTGGCAATAAATTTTGGATCAAAATACGATAAAAATTGGATCAATGTACGCGCAGTTTAGTTCCGTGGCGAGGAATTTTGGAACCTGTTTTTTTTTCCCCCAACCAGGTGCGACTGGCCAACTCCAGCATCGAACCCGAGTTGTCGGCGCGGAAAGCCAACGCTCTACCACTACGCCACCAAGTCTACGAATAATGAGACCAACACTGCATATTTAACAAAAATTTGAGATTGGGAAAATTTTCATCAGAAAATTTGATCTTTACGACCTCTTTCCGATGAAATCTGTAGCTTGGCATATTTTCATCGGGAAATTTGATTGGAAGTATATAGTTTTCCGATAAAACATAGCTCGGTTAATTTTCATCGGGAAACTTGATCGGAAGGATATCATTTTCCGATGGAATTTTACTCATCTTATTTTCATCGAGAAACTTGATCGGAAGGATATCATTTTCCGATGGAATTTTGCTCATCTTATTTTCATCGGGAAAGTTGATCGGAAGGATATCGCTTTCCGATGAAATATAGCTCGGCTTATTTTCATCGGGAAACTTGATCGGAAGGATATCATTTTCCGATGGAATTTTGCTCATCTTATTTTCATCGGGAAAGTTGATCGGAAGGATATCGCTTTCCGATGAAAAGTAGCTCATCGAAAACCGTGCTCGGATACTGATCGGAACGATGTCATCGTGCGTTACGGGATCAGTTTACGAGGAGTTAGTTGATCGGCCGAGCAAAATCCGATGAGTTGATGCTACTTGGGAAGGGCCCTGCTCCACATCAGCAGAAAACGCGACCGAAACCGAAGGCAGAAACCGATAATCCGGGTACTTTCCATAGGAACACCATTTAATCCATTTTACGTTTCTGCTTTATTTTTCTGCTTTACGTCAATGTGGAGCAGAGCCCTAAGTGAGCTTTGTTCACTCACAGACGCATACACTATTAACCAGTTTTTCCCCAGTTAACATTTGAAAAACGGGACTAGAAAAATTCCATGAAAGTTAGACTTCTCAAAGCCTTGACTTTCTTTGTATTATGAAGACAACAAAATAAGTAAAATAAATACGGCAAATGTCTTCTTTTTACTCATTAATAATTTATTTATTAAAAAAGAACAAAAAGTGAGTCGGTAAAATTTCCGCACAGTTAACTCCCCTCAATTTCAATTGAGTCGCATATCAGATGTCTTCCTTGTCAAAGTAAAATATTAATTAATTCATTGTTTACGTACAACTGGTCTTAAAATTTAACCAAACACTTTTCCATCCTTCATTTTCTGAGAGACATGGGAAACTCCCACTTCCTACGGTTCTTCCTCCTATGTACTTCCTCCACGTGTTCCTTACCTCCTGTCAGAGGAGGGCAGGAAGTTAAGTAGAAGGCAATCGGCCGAGAAACAGATTTCTTTATCCCTCGGATTTTATCGGGCAGGATAATCCCAGGAAGCGAGCAGCTCGATATTCTAACATTCGCTCGACCGAGCGCGTAATGCGGAAAAGGTTTATGTTATCATAAATACAGTTAGGATTATACGGGGTGTTTGTAAAGACAAGTAACTATCTCGCGTAATAAGGCCGAGAAGGGATTTAAACATTAAGAAATTCCCAGGTTTTTCCCTCTTTGTTGGAAATATGAACAAAGTTTTCTTGAATTATTTAACGCAAATGAAATCTTATGCAATTCAAAATACCGATCTTTGAAAAATAGTTTATGCTTTTTAAAGGTCCTTGAAATTGCACGGATCATGTATGTCATCATAAATACAGTTAAGATTGCACTGGATGTTTGTAAAGACAAGTAACTAATTCACGTAACAAGGATGAGGGGAGTCTTAAACATTATGAAACAGCCGAGTTTTCCCCCTGTTTTTAATATCAGCGAAGTTTGCTTAAATAATTAGCTTTTATTTCCTCCTAAAATTGTTTTCATCAGAGTAACATTTCATTACGAAGTCTCCACTATTAGGAGAAAACCCACTTGCACCATAGTGAGGGGACCCACTTACCCTAATAAGGAAGAACTACGGGGTAAGTATGGCCTCTCCCCTAAAACCTTGTAAATAATAATTTGTCTCAAATTTAATATTGTAGTTTTTACTTCAGGTTAATTTATACACAAATCTTCACGAATATAGAAAAAGTGATTAAAATTAACCTTGGAACACTTCTTTAAAAAATGTTGCTCGAAGTCTAAAAAAAATCTAACTTTTATTGTTTTACATAATAAGCTCTGTGATCCGGGAAAAAAAATCCAAAGAAAACCCCAAATATTTTCAAAAATCAATCACTGATGGAATGGGGCCTGATCAGTGCAAAAAAAGTAAAAGCTGCATGGGTACTTATGTTTCAGAATTGTGATCTACTTAGCCCAGTGACCCACTTACACGAACCAACCCTATCGCTGTAAAACTCCCCCGTGCAGAAATGTTTAAAGAAAGCAGAACAGAAAAACTTGCTTGTGGCTCAAAAAAAAAAAAAAAAACTGTTTGAGAAATCTTGAAAATATCAATACTATTCTGCTGAGGAAAACAACATGGCCACAACCAAAAATACGGTACTCAAGTCGGAAATATATTAAATCGTATTGCCTACAACTTTTTCGAATTCCCTAAATAAATAAACGTACTTCTTACGCGAAAAGCAATATATTCGAAGAAGTATTTGAGTAGAGAAAAAGAAGTAAGCCAGAAAGAAAGTAGAAAACTATTTCTAAGCTCAGTATTTTACATTCTTTGGTACACGGTGGACACTATTTTTTGTACATTATTTGTCTTGAATAAATTTATTTGTGAAATAATATTTAACCATTTTACTAGTGTGCATTCAAAACAATTCTTCAAACATCTAGATTTAAAAAACTGTATACGAGTTCTGAAGTTTGATCCAATGGACTACTCCTCAAAATTATCTGATTGCGACTGATCTTAAAGATAAGTATTTTCTTTAAATTTTAATAAAAGTTTGTATGGAAAAATATTTTATAAAACTGGAATAATCATCTTGAAGGAAGAAAAAGGAGAAAAGTATTAAGAACTCAATCTTGAAGAACTTAGAAATTAATATACATTCGCAATAGGTAATTTTAAAAGCCGCTGAACAAGTATACTTAAGTTTTTAAAAGACATCAAGCGAACTTTTTAATGAATTGTTTTCTTTTTCTTGCACTTTACTTTTTTTAGGGCATATAATACTTTGTATGTCTACTTGAAAGCCCTTTTTTTAGTTAAAATTAAAGTTCATTTAATCCCAAGTACGGAATGTACAATATAAAAAATTGTATGCAACTTTTAAATTTTAATTCACTACAAAATTAACTGCATTTTAGTTGATCAGACGCATGCAACCAGTTTTAACATTTTAACATAAAATTATGCTATGCTTATGTGAAATTTTGAAATAATTTATTTCAAGAATCTTTTAAAACGATAATTACAATTGTTAAGAAAGCTTTTTTCTAACGTTTAAAACTGTTTAGTGAAAATATATCCCTCTAGTGCATTTTAGAAGTATTTATCAATAACTTTGAATATAAATAAAGCTGAAATTTTTTTTCTGAATATTGTTATGTTATATGAACTATAACTGCAGTGTTAATATTAACTCAGGAAATTATTTGAACGGGTGTAACCTTTTAACATATTTTTTTTTTTATTTATTTTGTTAAATTGAAAATGTTGGCTTCAGTGTTTCCACAATTGAATAGAAGAAGAAATTATGTATCATAACATAAGGTATCAATTTTCTAAAAATGTTGTTGGAAGTAAAAAAAAAAGATGTTTGAACAAGTTGCAAAGGTGATTATTCAGTCATATCCGCATGTACAAGCGCTTTTACCCCTTTAAGCGGTTTGCCCGTACAGTGTACGTGCAACCCGAAATTGGCATCATCTAGTTTGCCCTTACGGCGTACGGGCATCGATATTTTCAGATTTCCTTTTCTGGTTTGCCCGAACTGTTTGGAAAATCATAAACCTCAAAATTCACAGTAAGTGTAAGAGAATTTTTTGCATAATTTGTAAACCATTCTTTACTGCATGCAGAATGTACTTGAAAAAAGCAAATATTTCGGGTTTTGTGACCAAAATTGTAAAATAAAAAATGTTGTAAAAGCATTGAAAATGAAAAAAAAATTAAAAAATTCTTAATATTCTTATTCTGTTAAGTATGGTACTTAACTATATGCAATAAAAAAATATGCCTTTTTTGGATGCATTTCTGGTAAAATAAGTTGACCGCTTTAAAGGGTGAATGTAAAAGCTTTTTTAACCTCCAATTATTTTTGTTCATAGAAAGCTAGGACTTTATATTTATGATACAACATGGTTCCTTATCTTCCCACACAGCTACCGTACACACACACACAACACACACATAGCATATTATATAATTTTTTATTTACATATATAGTAGAGCTATATATAATATATTTATATATATATCTATATATATATGATATATATATTCATATTTTATTTACTATATATACATTTATACTATATATATAGTATATATATATATTATATATATATATATAATCTAAGATTAACAGTTTAAAGTCTGCAAATTAACTAGCGCATTTATTGCAGC
>JAXGGA010017081.1:0-25170 GCA_038373865.1 Uloborus plumipes | reverse complement strand
TGTCTATTTCAAAATCTAGCAACACATCTTAAAATGTAGCATGGAACTTTGTTATTCCTGGCTGAGGATTAATTTTGCTGTTCTGCAATTACTTTTTGATAAAAAGCAAGCAAACTCAACTTTCAAGGCAAGTGTTTTTTATCTTTGTCATTAACATGCCCCACAGAATGCATGTAAAATGTACATGTAAATAAATTTTGATAATGAATAATCCTAAGGCTTACATTTGTGGGTTCTAATTTGAAGTGAAGCCGAAAAATATTCAGATATGACTTTTGAAGAACACAATTACTTGTGTTTTGTCATTCACATGCCCTTTTCTATTGTCATTCACATGCCCCAATATAAGACACGTGGATGAATCAAAAGCCAAACTATGACTGTACAATGTTTAAAAATTATGTCTAACAGTTTATTGGTTAAAAAATTTCATTAATAAACCTATTGTATTTGTGTTATTCACATACTTACTGTGTTATATTCACATACCCATTGTGTCATCCACATGCCTTTTTTATCATTCACATATGCCTTCAAAAAAATAAAAGTCCAAAAATACAATAAAATACAAACATTTAAGCTCTGCTGATATTCTATTTTAATTATGTAACTTATCAAGTGCTTTGCTGATTTTTTTCAGATTTTTAATTTTAAATTAATTTTTTGAAATCTACATGTTAGAAATATTCCCATTTTTGTAGAATCACCCATATGATGTATTACATTTTCCGCGGTGGCGCGTAACATATCGGAATTAATTTCTTGCACCTTTAATGCTATGCCTATCCTTTAAAATTGCAATATCCGAAACATGTCTTTGCTGCACAATATATCCCCACAACCAAAAGTCATAAAGAATTGAAATCGGGCGACATACACTGTTTTTTTCTTTTTCTTTCTTTCAATGGAATTCTACGGATATCATATTTAACGCAATTCTCTTAAATAACTGTTTTTGTCTTGACCTAATTGATGTATTGCGTACCTTTCCCAATGTTATCCTTTAATATTCACAGTAATATATACCTTTGCAGTGGCAAAATTTCTCCTGGTGGCGATTTTTGGAACTGTTCTTTTTTTATCTCAGAAATCGAACTTCCATAGTCTGCCAGTGCACCCATGAAATTTGGAAATGCTTCGTCCAGTTCTTCGCGCGCAAGAGACATCTGAACGTCTTACGTGCTTTCATAACACCTTGTATTTCTGTGAGGTCAAAACCTAGCGTTAATTAAGCACTAAAACGCAGGGATACTGCAGACACGTGTTTCGGCGTTACAAGGAACGCCTTTTTCAATGCAAAAATTGGGATCTTATGGATGCACTTCATCCATGAGATCCCAATTTTTTGCATTGAAAAAGGCGTTAATTGTAACGCCGAAGCACGTGTCTGCAGTATCCCTGCGTACTAGTACTTAATTAACGTTGGATTTTGACCTTACAATTTCTACACTAAGGTGTTTATTTTCTTCAACTTGTATTTCATTAAAAAGTAGATATTTGAAGGGGTAATGAACGAAATTTTGTTAGTTGAAAAATCACAGACCGGTGTGGGATTTCTTGGGCACAAACAAAAAAACATTGTTTATTACCTTATAAAGCAATTTATATTGCCGGCCACCTTGTCTAGTGGTCAGAGCAGTCTGCCACAGATGGTGTGGTCTCGGGTTCGAATCCCGGCTGGGGCATGACTGTGCTTTCTCTCTTCTGTCCTTGTCCTCTCTTTGTGTGAATGTGTTGTTGTGCTGTGAAAGGTTGCGTACCCTATAAACGTGTACAGTCATAGAAAAAAAAAACGAAACACTCTAAATTGTTCAGATGCTATATTTGCAAAGAACAAAAGAAAGGTGTTTTCTGACATGGATTAAAGTCTTCTTCAAAAGTATGTAAATAAAGTTTTGATAAAGGGCCATGTACAAAGTGAAATGCACCTAAAATTGATTTTTTAAATGAGAACCCCTACATTTGGTTAAATAATTAAGTGCGGACGGCCAGAAATACGCTGGGTACAAAGCGACATTACTTTAGGACCAGTAGAAAAAAGTTATGACCGACCAAAGATTTAGGGACCACCACCAGATTTAAAATGCTACTTTCAAGATCAAAGCTTACAAGGAGTCGACAAAGCATCATTTTCAAAGAAATTAACTGAAGCTCATTGGTATTATTCGTTTGGGTTTCGTAATTAATTAAAAATTCTCGGGTTTTATTAAAGTTACAACATTTTTTGAATAATGGAAGAGAAAACACTATTGTGTAGAGTTCAAGGAAAAAATGCAACAATCTATCTTTTTGATTAAACGAAGATAGATGCAACTTTTTGCTACGCACTAACCCATGCAGCACATACCTTCTGGAGAGATGTTACAATTTAAAAGTAACTTCTTGTATTTATATAAACTACTGTATTAGGATTGGTAATAATGTTAAAACCGTGGCTCAGAATTAAAAAAAAAAAAAACAAGAAGTTCTGTCAAGAACTAAACGAGCCTACTTTCCCGTGCATCGACATCGGCATTCTAGCATCTAATCAATATTCTCTTGAATATCTGAAACTGAAAATTATGTCAAACATACCTTTATAGCACTTAAAGCTGATTTCTAAAAGCAAAATATACGCCTCTCATCAGATAAAATGAACACGTAAAAAGTAAATAAACGAGTAAATAAAGTTTTGTCACACCTTTTAAAGAATGTAACTGTTATAGTTCTTCCGTAGAAAAATTTCACAATCGTTTTCAAAAGGAAAAAAGTAATAAATAAAATAAAAGTACAAAGAACATCAAAACACATTTTATCAAAGAAAGAAAAAAAACCTCGTTCGTTAATAAAATGCCTCGAATTTTATTTTTAAACCGTTGCCAGTTATTAAATATAAATAAAGAATAAAATGCTCTAGTGAATGAACAATTTTTGTAATAAAAAAAAAATATCGTCTGCCAAAAAAATAAAAATAAATAAATAAAAGTAATAATAATTAATTAAACAAAAAAAAAGAATAAATAAACAAAAAATCGTCTGCCCAGTCAGTCATTTTTTTCTGAGCCTGCATTTCCGCCATGTTTGCGGAGTCGGAGTCGGAATCAGAGTCCTTACAGAAGATTTTTCAGAAAAGTACTTAACATAAAGTTTTTATCAAAACCGTTTTCTTACAAAGTTAATTTGAAGGAAATCCGCCTTTAAGTTCAGAATCAACATTCAATTTAAATTTCTCAGTATGCGCTCATGTTAAAAAATTTTCTGAACGGTTCATCATTGAACGAAAAATGGTTCAAATTGAAAAGTGAAATATGGGAATGAGTCTCTCCGAGATCTTTCGAACAAAAAAAGTTTATTGAATTCAGACGGTTCACTTAAAAGTTATTAGGTGGAGAAAGGTTGCTTGAAAGGTTCAATGTTGAACGAAAAAAAGGTTCACATTGAAAATTTAAATACGGTAATGAAGTATCCTTGCCGAGATCTTTCGAACAAAAAAAAGTTTGTTTAAATCGGACTATTACCTCAAAAGTTATTAGGGGTGACAGCTTGTTTGAACGGTTCAATGTTGAACAAAAAATTGTTCAAATCGAAAATGTAGATACGGGAATGAAGTATCCTTTAAAAGATCTTTCGAACAAAAAAAAGTTTATTCAATTCGGACGGTTCACTTAAAAGTTATTAGGTGGGGAAAGGTTGCTTGAAAGGTTCAATGTTGAACGAAAAAAAGGTTCACATTGAAAATTTAAATACGGTAATGAAGTATCCTTGCCGAGATCTTTCGAACAAAAAAAAGTTTGTTTAAATCGGACTATTACCTCAAAAGTTATTAGGGGTGACAGCTTGTTTGAACGGTTCAATGTTGAACGAAAAATTGTTCAAATCGAAAATGTAGATACGGGAATGAAGTATCCTTGAAAAGATCTTTCGAACAAAAAAAAGTTTGTTCAAATCGGACTGTTCATTCAAAAGTTAGTATCGCGGAACCGGTTGTTTGAACGGCTCAAAATTGAACCAAAAATTGTCCAAATCAAAAAATCAAATATGGGAATGAGCTGTACTCGCCGAGATCTTTCCAACAAAAAAAAGTTTATCCAAATCGGAATGTTCATTCAAAAGTTATTAGGGGGGACAGACAGACCGACAGACCGACCGACAGACCGACACACAAATTCCCCATCTCAATACCCTACTTTCAAATTTTTAATTTTTCGATATTCATTTTACCTCTTTATTTTTTTAACTTGGCGATATTTTTTGGACTTGGCGATATTTTTTTTAACTTGGCGATATTTTTTGGACTTGGCGATATTTTTTAGATGCTGTAAGCTACTTTTAATACTTTTTTCGTCTTTCTTTTATTTTTAACGGGAAAGTAGGCTAAAAACGTCTAATCGTCACAGATTATTCCGAAAAACCTTCCGAGATACCACAGTTTTCTATGAAAATCAAGTGTCCACACAGAAAGTTCTTTCAACTAATAGACAAAAAATTGGCTCGTCTACCAGTTTTAAAATATACTCAGCAGTTTTATTAACCGTTTCGTTTTCAACTTATTATAACTTTTGAAAACTAAATACTATAAAAAAAACCCTGAGCATGTTCTGCAACTGGTGGATAAGAATATTCATCGTTCTTTACATAGAAATTCCCGTCTATTGTTTCAGTTTGCACAGTTGTATATGGTCCCTAAAAGTGGTTCTTTTAGCATATCTCAAAAACTACTGGATATTTTGAGCTCCCATTTTGGATTCTCCTTTGAAACCCTTTCTAGATTGTTTCTCCATCAAAATATTATATGGTTCCAGATCATCATTTTTTCAAATATTATTTTCATACTTCATAAAAAATTCAAAATTTTATCTGAGAGGAAGTCAATGACGTTTTTATTGTTGGAATGGTTCATACTTTGATATCAAAAAACAAACTTTGCCGTACTTATCGTGGTTTAGGTATTATATGCTCAAGTATCAAAAATATTTTAAACATTACTGGACGGTTTTCTCTCAGTTCAATTGCGAAGCAACGGTTGGAGCAAATTTAAAACGATTTGGTATACAAAGTTAAATGATGTTGTTGATCTCAAATATGCAATAAAAGGGGGGGGGGAGGATTTCATAGAAAATTTTAAAGTTGATGCCGATTATGAAGACGACCCTTTAACAACACTTTACGAATAGAAATTTGTAGAGCACACTATTCCTGAAAAAATAACGTATTACACGTGTCTTTAGTGTTAATAGTCTTCGAATACGAGCGAGTGTTTCGTTTTTTTTCTATGACTGTATACCTATGGTATGCGTGTACTGTGGAAGTCGGACTTCACACCAAATTACGGTACAGTTGCAAAAGTGAAGCAGCGCACCCCAAATTGCCAGCCTGGCTGGCGCAAGACAACAACAGCAACTTATTTTTAATGAAATATATGAGCATCTTTTGTGGAATGCCCCTTAACTTAAATAAAAGAACATTTAGGATATGCGAATATTGTCTCTTCTTACATACATACACCAAGCTTTTCCTTAATTCGAGCTTGATTGAGGACTTTGCTTTAACTTTTAGCCTATTTTCTGTTTTATTAATTTTTAGATGTACAGTAACTCATAAAAGTTTTCTTACACTTACCATTTTAAATAAAATACGGCTTTGTTCGTTAATTTCAAATTAATATTTCGGAATGGGTGTTGGAAAGTAATATCTATGATGTATTCTTAACAAAACTACATGAAATATTTTAATAATTTAACAAAACTTTATTTTTAAGAAATTTAAATCAAAAAGTATCATGAAACTGATCTCAGAAAAGTCTTCGAACAGTTCAAAAAAATATTTACATATTTGTAAATAATCTAACTTTTCATTCAATACACCGCTAACTCGGCCATTAGCCATTGTTTAGGAGCGGTTACTCACTGCTTTATAACTTTTCATTGTTTTATCATTTAGTAGGTTGTTCTTCAGAAGCTACAACAGCTTTCAAAAGCCGTGGAATAGATTTCGTTAGATTTTTTGTGATTTCTAAGCCAATGTGCATTCACTCTTCAATATTTGTACTGCTTTTAGCTTGCTGTTTGTTCTAACATCATATTTTCGCAATCTAACCTCCAGTTTTCTCCAATTGGGTTCCTTTGAGTTCAAACTGAGTTTAAGTTTGACTTGGGTGGTATATGTAAGTTTGGACTGTTTTAGAGACACCCAAAGCGAACGTTGAAAGCCGTGTGCTTTTTACAGTTGTCTTGGTAAGAAAAGCAAGTTGCTCCAAGTGCCCAAATTTTGGACCGATAGCTTTAAATTTTATTACAAAATATTTAAATAAACAGTATGCTTCGTCACTCCATCAATAAATGTAAAATTACTGTCCTGCTGCTGACAGACACCCTTGCGCTAGAACATCTCTACCACGTTGCTTACCTGTTCCTACTAAGTTCATAGAATTAAATTCCTAGCTTTTTCTTCTTTTAATTATCGTCAAAAATGTTGAATTTTACTTTTATCTGCAAATACGGTGTTATTCTAAAACATTTTGGGCTTATTTATCATTTATTTTGTGAAGAATTGCCTAAGTTTTATGTTGTTTGCACCAACAAAACATTTTCTAAAGTTAGAATAGTAGTTCAGCTGTTTAGAAGACGGGTAGTATTTGTTTTTAAGTGTCAATATATCAATACAATGCAAGAATAATGAAAAAACGACAGGTGGGATCTTTAACACGGAATTTATAAGAAAATACTGCAGTGTACAAAGACTTTTGTATCGCGTTATTTCCCTGTCTATGATATTTCGATTCATTTCAGCAAGAAAATCAGTCAATATTTTAAAAACAAATACAGTGTTTTATTCAGATTGACTCAGAGATGATGTGGAAAAATATTGGTCTTCATATTCAAATTTAGTTCCAGGGAATTTTGGTTTAACTACAAATTTTTAAGGTGTGCGAACACTTTGTGAGCCACTGTACATCTAATTTGACAACACGCAGTTTATACGAACCAAATAATACAGACTCACTAATCTAAACGGAACTATTTGGTCGCATTATTTGAATTAAAAAATGTTCAATTATAATTTTTTCATTTCGCCTCTTTTACTTCTTCTAAAACAACACATATAGAAGCACAAACGCTCGAAAATCGTGATTTATTTCAATATTTTCATGTTGAAAACTGGTAACCAGAAATGAAATTTAAATGAAAAGGAACAAATTGGGAGGAGGGGTGAGTTTGAGTAACATAGTGCTTAGAAACTGATTAGGAATTTGTTAATGTTTCCAGCATTTCCTCAATTTGCCTTACCGTCTGTTGGGGTAAGATTGGCCCTATGAGGGTAACATTGGCCCAAAGTTATAAAAAGATTTGTTGTCCTGTATTGTGATTATAATGATGAATTATCGGCCTAGACAATGCTTTACTGAATAGGTAGCATCACTGGCTTGACTGTTCATGAAGTGGAGGTTATTTCTATATTTCATATTCACTCTAGTGCTGCTCCATCTTCACTTTGAGAAAGTGGTAAAATTTGTTGTCTCTCAACTTTTACTTGTGAACGCTAATTCTTGAAGAGCTACTTGTAGGTAAGTGTATAACGATATCATATATTCAATTGTTTCAAGTATTTTTGGTGTAATAATGCTGTTTGTTACTTTTGTTATTTACAAAATAATTCGATTTTATTATTTCACGACAACTTTGGCCCAGAGTTGGGGTAACTTTGGCCCAAGATGGTGGCTGGGCCAAAGTTACCCCAAGGTACATTATTTTTGATATACAACTTGATTGGTACCTATTTTAAAAGCAGATTGTTTAACAAAACCACTTAAAATATTTTTATTATTATTTTAAGCACTAGTTTTTAGATTTTTTTGCAGGAAAAATGCCGAGAAATCGGATAAAACCTCTTGGTACAAGAAATTACGGCAATTACAAAACAGAAGTGTTAGAGGAGTGCTTAGAGGCTATTGAGTCTGGTGCCTTAACCCAAAGAGCTGTAGAAAAAATGTATAATATACCTAGGTCTACAATAAAAAACAAACTTAAAGGGATTCATTCAAAAATGTAGGACGTGCAAGAATCTTTAGTGATGAAGAGGAGCATGTTTTCGAACAACATTTAATAAAAACTAGCTGTGTGGCCCGGCGTTGCACGTGCTTTAATGTAGTGAAGGCAGTGTGAGAAAACTACTCTCCGCCAAGGCGGCTCGCATTTACAGTAGTGAGGAAAGTTAAAACAACCTACTCGCCGCCAAGGCGGCTCGCCATTAAAGTAGCGAGGAAAGTTTAAACAACCTACTCGCCGCCAAGGCGGCTCGCCTTTCCAGTAGCGAGGAAAGTTTCGACAAACTACTCCCCGCTAAAGCGGCTCGCTAAAAAGCTTTCCTGCATCAAAAAGTCAATCGAATAATTTGCACATGCTTCCTCAGAAATAAAGACGATGTCTAGTAGTGCTTACTTAGCACTCTTCCTATATAAAAAATAAAATTCCTTACCAAAAACAATTATTTCCAAACCGCTTTCTTCCTGTTAATTTAATTGCAAAATTTTAAACGAAAAAGTTGTTTTAATATTTGGATCGTAGCCAAAAAAAATCCCTGCTAAAAACAGCAGTTGCAATTTTATTTAAAAACACATTTTCAAAATGGTACCAGAAAAAAAAGTATCAGTCATTAATTAGAATAAAAACAGTTGTTAGAACCTTGTTGTAACACGTATTCAAAATGACTACGGAAAGAAAAAACACTCTTTAATTTTAAAAAGTTCAATAATTTAACTAACGTTTTAATTTAAAATGGAAACGGAAAGAAATAAATGTCTTAGGGCGGAATTCAAGTGAAACACGGACGATCACAACTCACCCAATGCAATCTCAAATTCCCAAATTCAGATTCAAATGAAACGTTACAATCGCTACGAGATGCTATTCTATCGTAATTCGACTTCCAGTAGCGATTGCAATGGTGTTTCACTTGAATTCGGCCCTTGGAATTTTAAACAGTTCAATAATTTAAGAAACGTTTTAATTCAAAATGGCAACGGTAAGAATTAAATGTCTTGGAATTTTAAGTAGTTCAATAATTTAATTAACGTTTTAATTCAAAATGGCAGCGGTAAGAAATAAAAGTCTTGGAATTTTAAATAGTTCAACAATTTAATTAACGCTTTAATTTAAAATGGCTACGGAAAGAAATAAAAGTCTTGGAATTTTAAATAGTTCAATAATTTAATTAACGCTTTAGTCTAAAATGGCAACGGAAAGAAATAAATGCCTTGGAATTTTAAAAGTGCAAAGAATTTAATTAACGTTTTAAGTAATATCTCAGCTAATTAACGTCGTACAATTACGCGGTTGGTCTATTGTCTTCCTTAGAAAATTTCGAATCGAATGGAATAAGTATGTTTGATTCTCTACGCTCAGCGGTTTTTGAGGAGTTCAAGCTTCAGACGGACAGACAGACAGACAGACGCGGGCAGATTTTAATAGTAGTAATGCAGATTATGGATTCACTGTAATTGAATTGGATTTATATTTTTATACAAAACAACATTTTTGACTAAAAGGAAGTTTGTTTCATTTATTCCTATTTCTCTCCATTTCATGGATGTTTTTGAATTAAAAGCAGGCAGAACAACAAACTAATATGTCTGGTGGTAATTTTATCTTGTCTAACTGTGGCCCAACCTATACTAATCACAGGTTTTATATGGTTTAAAAGTATGGGACAAAGTTTCCCCAATTCAAGGCAACTTTGGCCAATACATTTAAAAAATACTGTATCAATATTGCAAAATGATTGAGAGGTCTCAATATGGTTTTAATTTAATGATACAAAGTTTGTTTACACAGTAAGATGTATTGAAAATTAATATAATCAATGTCAAAAGACATATGGCTGATAAAACTATTACAAATCTTTAGATTTGGGCCAATCTTACCCCAGCTGACGGTACATCAAGGGATCTATGGTTGAAAAAAGCACTGTAAGTTTAGCAAAAAAATTCTGGTGTACGTGATTGTTTCGTAAGTATCCCCAGTATCATGTCATAAAACGATGCCCAAGCTAAAACGCTTTTAAAAATGGATGATCGTAAATACTTTCTATGTGCTATTGTCCAATTTTCTGCTTGATGTAAAACAAGGAAAAGGACACACGTATTTCTAAAAGAAAAAGCACAAACCAAACAACTAAGATGACTTTCGTAAAGTTAAAAATTGGTTTTCATATTTCAAATTTCACCCACAAAACTGCATGGGGGGATAATAAAAATGTACCCTATAAACTCTAGACAGTTTTGGCATTTATTCCGTTTATATTCATTCAAATTAGCTTCATTTTCTAATACTTCACTTTTAAGTTTTCCGGTTTAGCTAGCAATGAGCTTGAGGTGAGTTTGGCATTGAACCGACAAGATATCAATAAATTAGCATCATTTTTAAGACTACTTTTTACAGCATAATTTTTGTAATAGATCACCAAGTGTAGTTAAGCTTGGCGACATTGGACGACTTTTCGACCATAACCCATAATAGTACAGTTAGCAACGATATTCTTTTACATTTATCCAAATACGTAAGTAGTGCAGCTCAAATATTTTGTTACTAGTTTGCATTTCCTAGCTAGTAAACTGCTAAACCAATTAAAATTTAACAAATCCTCACCACGCCTCCACACCCATGAAATGTATTCAGAGTTCCAAGCAAAATGCTATCTTTACAGCAGATGAATCATTGCAGTAAGTGGATGTATTTTCTGTTACCTAGAGTCATTATAAACCAAGGTTAATCTGTATACATGGACTGAAATTGAAGATCCTTCATTCGCGGATGATATTCAGTAGCATCAGCCATTAATCTGCAACATTCGTTAATTTATTTCACATTAGATCACCGCATCAACACTTCCAAGTTGCTAACCGTTTCTCATGACTGATTAAATGTTGTACTGAACCGAGCTGAGGATTTCCTAATTAATGCTAAACTCTTGGATTGCAATGGAATACATGCAAACGTGCTCAGTATTTATTTGCTTCGAAACAAAGTGTTGCAAACCAGATTGATTTATCATTTGATTAATTCTTCAGTGACTCGATTCGAGTGGGATTGCTTGGTGTTGATATTAGTTACGCTTTGTCAAAAGTAAGAGCAGATAGAGTGACTGTGATGGAATATAACTATAATTTGTGTGAATGTATAATAGGATTAGTTTTGTATGAGTTTAAGCCTAAAATATGTTTGCACTTCTTTTTTTCTTTATTTGGTGACTTCATTTTGATGTCAACATGAGAATTAGTTTTGATCTAAAACATTAACGTGAAAATGAAAATGACTGAATATTTTTATAAGTCTTGCCTTAGTTGATATGACGTTTTCTGAAACAAATGCATCAAGTGTTTAGTAAACCTGTCGTACAAATCAGAGGTTTTTGTAGAAAACTGACTAAAAAGTTGTGTTTGTAGGAGAGAATAAGTTGTATAGTGTGCCGCTGGAAATTTTATGATTGCTCTTGGACATTCTCATTTATGTTTGGGTCGAAAAAGGAGAAATTCTTAAATTGGCGCACTGCCTATAATCGTTATTGTAAAGCAAACTGTATTTCCTCACCTACATTTTTACCAATGGAGTCGTTTACGCCTCAGCGATTCCAGAACAAACTCTTCAGAGCCATACTATACTGTCAATTTCGCGATCAATGAAACAAGCTTATTTTAAAATTTACCATTTATTTAATGCACAAACTTTTCTCTATATTTAACTTAAATCACTCATTGAAACTTTACTGATCAAAAATTTTCACCAATGGAGTCGTTTACGCCTCAGCGATTCCGAAACAAACTCATCAGAGCCATACTATACTGTCAATTTTTCGATTAATGAAACATGCTTTTTTTAAATTTACTATTTATTTATTGCACAAACTTTTCTCTTTCATTCACTTAATTCACTCATTGAAAACTTTACTGACCAAAAACACTCAAAGTACCATTATTTCACGTTTTAAATACTGTAAAATATACAACGACTTCAACTGAACTTAAAACCCTGTAAATTATATTAATACCTTTTCGGCAATAAATTTCGGCACTTAAGCATTTCAATTTACGCCTTAAAACCCTTTTAGATTGTAAATGAAACTTCTTGAACTAAAAGCATAAAATTTAATTCAAGCCTCCATATCTCAACGAAGTATAACGACTTCTTGTTGAGCTAGTTTGTATGCAAAGTGATCTGCTTTACTTAAGTCACTAAAATTTCTGGTCCATATCATAAAACTCTTCCTTTAGACCTGATGCGGATCGTTACACATTTACTCGCTTGGAATATTAATATACTACTAAGAGACGTGTACTATTAGTCGTTCGCAAAATTAAATTTTTAGGTATAGTCCTGAAATAGTTTCAGATTTTCTCTAAGGGTTCAATTAGATTAGCTGAGTAAAACCTCGTGCGAAAAAACATGTGCATCATGCAGGTTATGTGTAATTATGACCACTTTTAATTTCCTCTAGTTTGAACTTTTTTTTTTCTTTACAAAAAATGAAGCAAATAATTAAATGGTTCATGGTGTTTTTTGACTATCTAATAATACTAAAATTAATAATAATAATAGTAATAAGGTCAATAATAATGATAATAATACTAAAACCAAGACTTCGGATTTCTCCTAGTTTGAACTTTAGACGTTAAAAAAAGGAAGCTGATAGGAAAATGGTTTAGGATAATTTTTTAAATATCTAATAAAAATAAAATTACTAATAACAACAACAGCAATAATAATAATAAACGTGGGCCTTAATGACACGCGGTAGAAGTGAAACTCTTGTGTTCCAGATAAATATTTTACTTATTAATCTATTGCTGTTTAAAAGATCGGGTTTAGCATTTGTTTACTTACATAAAAATATTTACAAATGTGTCACGGTAGCTATACCGGTGTTTGGTACCTTTTATACGTTCTGTTAATCGTTTAGCAAGGTAGGCCTACGAAGGCTGTTACGTAAAAAAAACTAACAAAATCAGGCAATCATAAAACGTTCATACTAATGTTCAATATTTTACTCCCATCAAAACAAGGGCGTAGGTTCAAAACACTTTCAATTAAATCGTAAACATTTTGTACTGAAAAACAATAATTTTAATAATTTTTGTATTTTGTATCTACCTGCATCAGACACTTTTAAAGAACTTATATGTTGCAAAATAAGTAAAATACTAGATTGAAAAACATCAGTATCTTTTTATTTATTTTTTCAAAACCTCAATTTCAGTTTCAACACTACTAACTAAAGAGACAATGCCCCGATAATCGATTGTAAATCAACATTCAAAAATGTAATGTATCTAGAAACGTGTAATCGATATTTTGTAATTGATATTCATTCCTGTATTGTGTATCTATCTGCATTAGACACAATTTTAAAGAACTTGTATGTTGCAATATAAAAAAATACAAGATTAAAAAAAATCAGTCTGTTTTAATTTAAATTTCCAAAACCACAATTTCAATTTCAACACTACTAACTGAAGAGACATTGTCTCCGTAATCGTGAACTATGAGAAATTAATGGCTAAAATCGCTTTGGAGAACAATAGTGTTCACAGTGATCAATCTTCCCGCTTGACGGATGAGGCATCAAGGGTGCTTCACGCAACTTCGCAGTTTTAATAATGTATCTATTCATGATATTTATTTCCTTGTAACAGGGAATTTTAGTAAGTTTTCGTGTGGTTTGCAATCAAGATTAATTTTATTATTATTAGGCAAATATATAACATTTACACTAACGTTCAATATTTTACGCCCGTCAGAAAAAACTCGGTGCAGGTCCAAAACAGTAGGCTTGTTGGAATCGCAAGCATATTGTACTGAAAAATATTTACTATATTCATTCTTGTATTTTGTACCTATCCGCATCAGACACACTTAAAAGAACGCATTAAACAAAAGCAGTATATTTTTATTTAAATTTTTGAAACCACAATTTCAATTTCAAAACCAATAACTGAAGAGACAATGTCTCGGTAATCGTGAACAATGAGAAATTAATGCTAAAATCGGTTTGGAGGACGATAGTGTTCGCAGTGATCAATCTTCCCGCTTGACGGATGAGGCATCAAGGATGCTTCACGCAACTTCGCAGTTTTAATAATGTATCTATTCATGATATTTATTTCCTTGTAACAGAGAATTTTAGTAAGTTTCCGTGTGGTTTGTAATGAAGATTAAACCGGCAATCTGTTATTTAAGGCAGAAACTTGGCCTTAAACTGGATTCAACGGTTCTGTTATTAGAATTCATGCTAGAGTTTCGATGGTACTTAAACTTTCTGTGGTAAATTAATAATGTACTAAATCAATCAAAGATGTCAGTTATGTAGTGGTTAATAATTTCATCCCATGTTCTTCATAAGCTATTTATACAGTCAATGTAAAATCTAATAACACTTCCATTTTTCGTGGAGAAATTCCACAGAAATTTATCACCAATAAATAATTAGTGTAATAATGTCACTCCATAACGTATAAAATATCATATCATAGTCAGCTTCAGGTAAACTATTTCAAATGCCTACAACATTGCTGAAGTATTTAATTTCCCTCATTTCAGAATTAGGGATTTGAAAAGCTTCGAATATTGACAGCGTCTGCGCAAAAATAGCCCATACGGGTCCTTCACCATATCCCCTCTAACACCTCTCTTACACTGTTAAAACTGCAGGTTGCAGAAGGCAACTTTTACCCATTAATGCCTAACGTCCCTTTTTAGGGACGGTCTAAAAAAGTGTCTGAATTTCCCCAAAATGAACATTTCAACCAAATAACAGTGTTCAATTAGTACCTTGGTATTGTTTCAATTCGTTATTAACAGATTGCAGCACATAACTATTGTAAAGTGTGTTCTGTAGCAGTTTTAACATGATCTTTATCAAAAATGACATCGTTCTCAATCTCATGAAAAAAAGCTAAGTTTTCAAAGTTATTCCCAGCTTCACAGTTTATGTTAATTGCTGATTTTATTTCTTCTTATGAAATGTCTTTTTAAATATTATATCGTAGGCAGAAAAAAAATTTAGTAAAAAATTATGTAGTACCCTCTGGGGTCAATCGTAATTTTTAAGGGACAATTGTTCTTCCCTTAATAAAAAATTAATTTTTACATAATATTTTTTTATTATTTTTTCTGTCCATTAAACACTGTTTGTAACCAGTATGCAAAATATCTTAGGAAAAAGAATGTCAGGCATTAATGGGTTAAGGTAAAAACGTTGTAGCACCAACGGCACACCCTGTGGGGTGACAGTTGACTCCCCACGGCACCCGTGAAGATGCCATTTGGCTCCTTCGGGTACCATGGGTCACCCATGGGGTGCCACATGACACCTATAGGTTGCCATAGGGTGTCAACTGTCAGCCCTCAGGGTGTGCCGCTGGTGCTATAACGTTTCACTCTTAAAGGTGCCTTGTGCAAACTGTAGTTTTAACAGTGTCAGCCACTGTCTTATTCTCTGATTGTATTTTCCTTTTTTCCATATAATTTGTCAAATTTTATTTAGACAGTCATTGCTGAAAAATAAAGAAAGAAAGAAATAAAGAAAGAAAAAACACTTTCGAATGCAAATTAATACAATTAGTTACATTATTAAGCTGTTAAAAATTAAGAAAAAATAAATTTAACACAGCATTTAAATAAAAAAATGTATGTATTCATTACTCGTTTTCGTATTTCAAAGAAATCCCAAAGAAATTTTTTACTCCCCCCTCCACCCATTTCTTTATCAAACAGTTACTTTCGTTTTACTCTTGCTTCAAAGACAAACAGTGAAGCCTGCGTATTTTTAAACCCTAAACTCCACCAATCGCTCCCAGCGCCGGTATTATATCCATATACATGAAGGTTTCTTTCTCTTTTTTTGTTTGTATTTTTAGCGACAGTGTTGAAACTGTCAGCTTTTATATCCTTTTCTTTGCATTGTGCTACTTCATGTTTGAATGAATGATTTTTTTTTTTTTTTTTCGTTTTATTAAATATGAATCATTCAAGGATATTAAGAAAGATTGAAAGGAATTAGCTTCTTTTTTGTTAATACATTAGTTTCTTTAGAATATTTTTTAAAAATAAGAAGTTTTTCAGGTTATTTTTGCGCCAGTCCAAAAAAAATGTCCCCACTTTATATTTTTGAGTTTTTTAGACTCAAAAAAAAAAAAAAAAGGAAACTTCAGTGACTCTTCCTTCCGGCGAGGTCACTTACAGTAATATTTCAGTTTTTTTTTTCCTTGATTTTCAAACAATTTTTCAGGAATTACAATAAAAACCCATCTTAATTGATTAAGGGGAAGGAAAGATATAGAAGGAAAATAAAAAGGAAAGATATAGAAATGCGATTTCGATAGTGTCGATGAGAATATAAAATTATGTTTATGAATGCGGATTGAACTCATTACATGTAATCAATTGCGATTGAAAAACGACAGCTATCATTTTGTTCATAACTAAATAACTGGAAATAGTGAAGGTTTCAAAACAAACTGACAAAACTATAAGTAATTTTTAGGGCTGTAGATTTTGTAGTATGTATACGTCTATAGGTTTTGTTGGCGCAGTTGTATGCACTGCACTATACATACTACAGTGTATGTATAAATAAAATTTTTGAACTTGAGAAGTCATGAATATACCTTTGCCACACGAATACTTAAAATGATTCCCGTATAAAGTGTTTATCTATCTCCCTCTTCTCAGGAAGGACTCAATTATCTCTAAGTTATCTGGGAGTTCTGCTTGAAAACCCTTATTAATGGATAGACTTTAATAAAGTTTAACACAACAACAGCGGTTACAATTTAATTAAATTCTTGTTGGCTTGTATATTTGTCGCATATTCCTTTGACTAAGCCTGGTGTTTCATGCCCGTTAATTTAATCATGTTGGAAAGAGTTTAAAAACGTTTGCTAATAAAAAAGTATGCTAAACGAAGATAAACATTTTTAAATACAAAAAGACACAAGTAGTTCATTGTGGTCAAACTCTTTTGAAATTCAGAAGAAAAACAAGTTCTCAATTTAGTGATAAGCTACACTGCAAAAAATAATCTGTTGTTTTTTCAGTATAATACTGGCAGCAGAGGTTCCAGTTTAAAACTGTAAAATGCACAGTAATAAAATACAAATTACAATATTAGTTTATTACTGTAAAACAGCAATTTTAGAGTTTAGTAGCGTAAAATTAGCAATTTTATAGTTTTTTACTGTAAATTTTACAATTTTACAGTTACCGTAAAAACAACATCCATTTTTTACAGTATAAACGTAATTACCAAGGTATTTGACGGTTTGCATTATTCCACATCCAATAACACTGAAAGAATTGAAAGTATGCATCACTTCAGATATGATCATTTTTTAATATAATCATGGAGTTGAAAATCAAATGTTTAAGATTGCCATTTTATGTTGACGCATTATCAAAGATTAAAAAAGAAAAGAAACTAAATGTGGCAGTTATGCGTAACACCAGGTAAGACCGAGAAGTAAGGTGATTGATGTCATGAATACTCTATGATATTTTTGAAAATAAATAGATCACTGTCTCTTAAACTACGCCTGATTTTCTTGGGTAAAACCTTCCGCGTATTTACACATGTGTCAGGTCTCTCTCTGATCTTTGTAAAATAGGGGTGATAAGTAAAATAACCAAAAGGGGAAGAATAATAAGAAGTATTTTGAGCCGTAACAAACAACGTAGAAGGATGCTAATTTCAAATACATAGTTTAGTTTATTGTGTCAAAAGGATAGCAAATGTAAGTTTTGAATTGAAAACTTCGGAAAGTTCCTATTCACAACTCATGACCCTGTTTTAAGTGGAATGGTTCCTAAGTTCTAGGCGCAGTTTTTACGAACGGACAGTAGTTCCCGGCGTCAACAAAACACTTCTTACAACGGTCATGAAAACGCTAAAAGAGTCCTCCTTGAGACTGTGTTAAGTTCCTTGGTATCTTCAGCTTGAATGTCTGAAATACTTGAAAATCGGTGCGCCTTCAGTGCCGGGTTCAGTCGTGGAAAGAAAAACGTCTGCTAATGCATATTTCTCTGATCTTGGACCAGCGGTCTTTTTCATCTTTCCGCGACTGAGATCAGCACTGAAATTACACTAAATTCCAGGCATCTCTGCACTGTAAAAAATGAATGTTGTTTTTACCGTATAATTGAGCTAATTTTACTGGAATTTTACAGTAATAAACTGTCAAATTGCTAGTTTTACTGTAAAATACTGTAAAATTGCTAGTTTTACATTAAAGTACTGTAAAATTGCTAGTTTTACAGTAAAATACTGTAAAATTGCTAGTTTTACTGTAAAATACTGTAAAATTGCTAGTTTTACATTAAAATACTGTAAAATTGCTAGTTTTACAGTAAAATACTGTAAAATTGCTAGTTTTATACAGAACCCCTCGTTATATCGCGCTTTTCGGGGTACAAGAGAAAAGCGCGATATATCCGAAAGTGCGATATAACCGAGGTCATTAAAAATAGTTTTCTATCCAGCATACAAGAAATTTATACGTGCACATACATAAAAATTCATTTATTCGAATATTGGATTTTAGGTCGTGTGTTTTCTTGACACTTACCATATGCGTTTCACTCATTGTATCAATACAAAAGAAGTGTTCAGTAGTTTCCAAACTGTCTCTGCAGTATGCAAGTTTGGGTGACAGGAATTTGCTGCTTCTTTTCAGCGAATTCAGAAGAATAGAAAACCTTCGTTTTGTTCATTGATGACAAAATAAATAAGAAAGAGACCTTTTTTGAGCATCTTACATATTTTCTCAAAAATGGTTTCGAACTAAAAGTTTTTTTTTTTTTGGGGGGGGGGGGGACAAAAGAAAAGAGCGATATATCCGAATGAGCGATATAACGAGAGGCTATTATAGTATAATACTGTAAAATTGCTAGTTTTACAGTTCATTACTGTGCATTTTACAGTTTTAAACTAAAACCTCTGTTTTCAGTTATATACTGTAAAAACACTAACTTATTTTTTGCAGTGTAACATTTAAGCTGGTGCTACCAAGGAACTTAAAACAGTCGCAAAGGAAGACTTTTTCAAAAGTTTCAAGGACTTGTACGAACGTTGTCAGAAGTGTTTTTCTGAAGATAAAAACTACTTTGAAAGACAGTGAGGTAATTATTTGCAAATATGTAATACAGTGATTATTAGCTCAGTCACCTTACTTTTTGGTCTTATCTTGTATTTCAGTAAGTGCCTGTATGACTTAAGCATCAATAATCACTACAGGGCTAACATCTTACAGGAAACAACGGTAAAGGCTGATAAATTACATACCATTCTTTCAAAAAAAAAAATCACTTTTCAGTTCATAACTAACATCTCATATACATATTTAGCTATCGATTTCTCACTTTTAACTTTTTTTTAATCTATTTATTTGTTTCTTTTTATTTTACCAGTATCATATTGACCATTCATTCAACCAAAAAAGAGGAGGAAAGCTACTAAAAACAGCCATATTATATTCATTCTCTCAAATGACTATGTATTTTATTTCAGTAATATTCAACTGGCAGTGATTAAAATAAAAAAACATGTGAAAAGAATGTTTTTCCAATATGGTTAAAGAAAGCAGATTGCTGTAATTTTAAAACATTTCAGTTACACTTCGAAAACGAAACTGCTGTTTTTACCTAATATTGGCTGCTGAGACTCTAATTTAAAACTGTAAAACTAGCAAATAACAGTTTCTTACTGTAAAATTAGAAATTTTACAGTTTATTGAGGTAAAACTTAACTGTATTATACTGTGAAAACAACAGTATAACACTGGTAGCAGAGAATCCAGTTTAAAACCGTAAAATGTACGATAATAAACTGTAAAATTAGTATTTTTATAGTTCATTACTGTAAAATTAGCGATTTTACAGTTTAGTACTATAAAACTAGCAATTTTTACAATTTATCACTATAAAATTAGCTGTATTATACTGTAAAATCAACATTCATTTTTAGTGTAACAATAAATGTAAATATATTTTAAATATAAAAACTCTTATTACTCGAATTGCACGAAAAAATAAATTGCATAACTCTGATCTTAAATAAACACACAAGTATGTCCGTTTATCCACACTAAGTACGGACATTTGAGATGTAATACACTCTTACATTGATATAAAGTTCTTGCCAACATCAGCTCCGATTCCGGCCGAGCAAGCAGAAACTCGCTCCCATAACAGGACTTTGGAAATTAGTTTCCAGTCCGTGTTTGGGCTCCGATCATTCGCCAGCATTATCAATCTATCGCTTGAGATTTGAGTAATGGAATCTGGGGCTGGGGGTGTGAAAATCGTGCTCCGTGTCACGAAGGGTGTCAGACACTCGGAATGGTGCACGAATGTTCGGCTCGAGTTTTCGGAATCGTCTGAACTTATTCGGATGAAAGCTTGTGTTTCTCGGTTGGAACTGTGCCTTGATAGGAATGCTTTCAGTTGAGTCATTAAATGAGGATAGGTTTCAAGCAAAATGTATATTTGCTAGTTGTCTCATCATCTGAAGTAAAATGTATTCCGTTATTGATTTAGGAGGAAATAGGGTATTAATATCCATCGATTTATTCACGTTATTTTGCAATTTGCTATTTTTAACAAACTATTGATTACATAATACATATTTGAAATTTGTGAAAAATGGTAAGTGGCTCGTTTAAAATGTCTACTGTTTTTTACATTGATCATAAATGGCTTAGTTAAAATTTCTACCATTTTTTACATTGATCATAAATGGCTTAGTTAGAATTTCTACAATTATTGCATTTGCAATCTATCAGCTTTAAGTTACCCGAGTTGGAAATGTGTAATTTAGCTCTTATAAGCTATGTATCTTTCTTTATTTATCTTTCCAAAGTCTAAACACGGATAGTTTCAAATTTCGATTGGTGCAGTTAGGTAGATAAAATATTTTAAAATTTTGCATAATTTCAGTAATAACGGTAAACTAACTTCTTAATAAGCGTCTTAAACAGTGCGCCAACGTATAAGATGTTCAACAAATCTAGAGCACTGAGAAAACTATGAAGAAAATACACTGGCGGGAAAAAAATCCCAACACCAAGAAAAAATTACTGTAGAGTAATGAAATTTGGGCAATGCAATTGTCTAGTTAATATGTTTAATTGCTTAAATGCTCAAGAGCACTGGCTAATTTAAACTCAGGAAAATGCAATGCAAATGTGAAATTCTGTCACTTTAACTGCCGGTGTAACCTCCAAAATTTTGATGTCAAGCCTGCAAGCGTGCATGCATTGTGTCATACAGGTGCCGAATGTCACTTTGTGGTATGAAATTGCATGCTTGTTGCACTTTTTGTGTCAATACTAGGACGGTCACTGCTGGCTGTGGATGATGCTGGAGTGTTCGTCCAATATATCCCATATGTGCTCAATTGGAGACAGATCTTAGTATTTTGCAAGTCAAAGTAACGTATCAGCACTCTGTAGAGCACGCTGCGTTACAGCAGTGGTGTGTGGGCAAGCGTTATCCTGTTGGAAAACTCCCCACGAAAGCTACTCATGAAGGGCAGTACTATTGAATGAATTATCTTACTGACATGCAATACACCGCCAACTCGTTCATTTCAATCCATGGACTGCAGTTTCGAGCTTATTATGCCCTCATCAGCATGGAATACGAAAGTAAACGAGTTGGTAAAAATCATCTTATCGAGCAAAGAGAGCCGAAAAAAACTTGAAGCTAATGTGAAATTAGAATACCAGCGAGCGACCGCACATGGGAACGGTACAACTCGTAAATTTTAAAGGCAGAGCTCGGGTATAAAGCATTGAGTAACAGCCCCTAACCAAGTTACTCAACTACAAGTGCTATATACTCTATAATTAGAAAAGAACGTTTCATGAATGCACTTTTTTTTTAATCTAGGGAATTGTAAAGTTTATAAGTGAAAGGTCAGAAACATTTCTTCAAAATCGTAATATGTATGCGTCAAATTACAGGTTTAGAAAGACCCCTAAGTGGTTGTCTCAATTTAGAAAAATCGTTCATTGTCATTATTTTACTGAAAATAATGAAATGACGGGAAAGTTGAAACCACTGATGATCCCGCAAAGTTTATACTCAATATCAAAATCCTCAGCAGATAATAATAGCTTCATTTGCCCAAGATTCCTTTTCAATCAGAAACCATTAAATTTACTTTCTACTACTCAAGATAAAACTCCTTAAGAGGATAGGCCGACCTATGCGACATTTTGGTTCCGATATATGTTTGGATCCGGCCTTGTTTAGAGCATTTTGAAATACAGTATTATAGTCACAGATTGCTACGTCGTAAAAATAGCTGATGAGAATTCAAAGAAAAGTGTACTTGGAACTAACCAAGCAAGGAAACTGATTTATTAAACTTAATAATGACTTATCGTCCGAAATGGTTCACGGTCAGTTGATACTGTCTGATTTTCTTAGGTAAAACCTTCCGCGTATTTACGCATGCGTCAGGTCTTCTCTGATCTTACCAAAATAGGGGTGATGGGTCAGATAAAAATAAGGAGTATTTTAAGCCGTATCAAACAATTTAGAACGATGCTTATTTCCAATACATAGCTGAGTTGAATGTGTCAAAAGGATAGCAAATGCAAGTGTTAAATTGAAAATTTCGGAAAGTTCTCACTTACAACCCATCACCCCTTTTTTAAGTGGAATGGTTCGCGAGTGCTAGGCGTGGAATTCACGAGCAAGCAATAGTTGTGTATTGTGTCTTACTTAGTAGTGAACCTGATAGAATAGAAAAGAAAAAAAAATAATAAATGAGAGAGATGTTATGAAATGAACCTTAAGGTGGCTTGACTTAGAGCAAATTCATTGATTCTATTAACTCGTTGGAATTAAAACTCCTTGAAACGACAGGCTGACCGATTTGACATTTTGAATTCAGCCCTGTTTTAAGCATTTTAAAATTTAATAGCATAGTAATTGGTGCTACGTCTTAAAAAAGTTACTGATGAGAATATGAATAAAAGGCTACCTTGAACAAATCTAGCAAGACAACGAGTTGTGCTAGTACTTTAACTTATTATTACTTTTAGATTATAATCACTACCTTCCTAGGGTAAATTAAAATTATTTACATTCACCATATTATGTTCGCAAATGTGTTGATACGACACGATTCTAATTATTTTAATTTTCATTTTGCTAACTCCAGTACACACACCGCTGTTATTTAGCAGACATTTATTAAAGAAACATTTTCTTAAATTTGCAGAAAGCAATTTTCTCTTCCTAACAAAAGGCTCCGAAGATAATGGGAAATTATTACAAGATTTTTGTACCTTGTATACTTATTTTATGAACTCCCCTGTAAATGCTCTTCTTATAACAAACATGATCATCAATTTCGATTATTTATTCATGCAATAATGTCTCACATGGTCTCGCATTTTTCATTTTAATGGTTCTATAAAAGTAGTTTGTAGCACAATGTTAATGAGACCGAAAATCATGAGACAGATGAAGAAAATAATTATTAAAATAAAGAGGAAATTTAGTTGTATACATTATCCCATCTGTGCTGTATAAAGTCTTGCTTCATAAATTTAATAACAAAGGGTTAACTACCATAACAGGTTTGAATCTGGTAATTACGCAAATGGATACAAAATATATAGCATGAAATTAGAAGGAAATGTTTGTTTGAATTATTTAAATTTATTTTGGAACCTAATTTGTAGTAAATATACTATTTAAAAGTCTAGTTTATCATATGCTTAAACTAATTATTTCCATCTTGAAACAAAAGATAACTGAGAATGTGTTTTATGATAAGTATTAAATTTACCTTAGAGCTTATGTACAATTTTAAATCATTTTACTAAATGACACGAGAAACACAGGAAAGAAGAGATAATCACACCAAAGTAAAATTTGCCAGTCGCAAAAGCACAGGAGTATTTTCTTTTAAGCCCTTCTATACTACACTACAACCTTTCTTGACAACAGCATCGTGACGTCAGCATGACGTTTGCGTGACGTTAGCCTATGAAAAACGAGCTAGATAAAACGTCACAGCCTGCTTGGCGAATTAGAGGAGATCGCTGATTGCTTGTGAGCTCTTATTGGCTCTGCCCGTAGTGACGTTCAGTGTCAAGTTAAGTTGCATTTTAGTATAATAAAGTACACTTTTTACTTTCTAACCAATAGAAACTGGCTAATCATAAAAGTTTCAGATCCAACATGGCTGATGCATCGACTTGGTTTCGCACCAAAGTTTCTTCATTTGTGACGTCATAGGAAACCCGCTTTGCTTTAAAAATCGGACATATAAGAAAACTAATTACATAATCAAATTATAGTTTAAAAAAAACAAAAAAATACGCTTTTAGAGTTACTCAAACTATATTTGATGATACTGTAACTGATTTCCCTTCTGATTTTCAAAAATATTGAAGATCCTCTAAATTTACATGCAGTTATAACACATCAATATGTAATGTATAGTTTAGCCTTTAACACTAATAATAGTATTAAATATATTACTTCTTTATTTGCAAGGAACGTAAATTGTATCTTTTATTCACAGTTACATATAAACAACTGAAACACTTACAATACATCAACATGTAATATAGTTTAGCTCTTAGTATCAATAATAGTAATAAATAAATTACTTTTATAACGCACGTGATGTAAAGCACGTGAATTTTATCTTTTATTCAGAGTTACGTACATACAAACAAACCCATATGTGAAACTAAGAAAAGCGTATTAAAAAATAAATGAATAAAAATAGGGAAAATAAAGGGATTTTCTAAATTAATTTTTTTTTCGCAATGACAAATTGCTAAATGTTTTCTGTTTGGACCTAAAACGTCGTGTAGTCCCTCTTTTAAATTAGCAGTCTTCTAACGTCTCGCGTCGCAGTGCTTCAGCTCCATGGGCAGTTTTACCCCAGCAGTTATTCTAGTTATCACAGAATTTTTACTTTGTCATTCACACCACTTTCAAATTCTGGCACTCCAAATTAAAACACAACAAACGCGCTTACTGAAAGATATTTAAAGAAGTTGTAACATATATTTTACCTGATTAACAAACGAAACCATCCCTTTTCTGAAGCGCATCACAAAATTGCTCCGAAAAGCTGAACTGCGTAGCACTTTAATTCGCATTAACTGTTTTAGAA
>JAXGGA010017080.1:0-25171 GCA_038373865.1 Uloborus plumipes | reverse complement strand
ATTTTATAAAATAAAATACGTTTTTGTATTGAAAAACATCGTTAATATAGAATTAAAATCAAAAACATTTTCTCAAATGGTTTGATTTCACATTTTAATTAATTAAAACTATTAATGAATATTCTTTCTGTAACAACTAAAACTCAAGCAAGGATTTTAAAGATTGACTTATACAAAAATAGCACATACAAATAATCAAATACAATAATACAATACAATAAATCAAGCAGATACAATAAATCAAGCGGGTAATCAGCAAAGATGTATTTAATAAAAATTTTAAATATTAACATATATTACTTAAAAGTAAGCAGAAATTATAGAATTTAAATAACAAAAGCGTTTTGTGTTGCTTCATTCTCATGCGCCAAGGTTTTTACGGAGTCATTTGTTTGACGTCTCGTTTATGCATGCCCTTTTAGTACAATTAGAATAGTACTTTTAGACGAATATTGTCTAACCATATTTAGAAACAAATGATATGTTTAACATAATGAAACAATTAAAACTGTACGAGGGTTAAATTTTTTAATAACAAGTGAAGCTTATTTTATGTGTCAGAGCTTCATACTGAGGAAATTTAAATTCATCACTAATTTCCACATATAAAATCAAAGAAAAAATAAAGTTTAAAACCAGTTGATATTAATAAAAATGCCTTGTTCAAATACTAATATTTATATAAATAGAAATGTCTCGTATAAATAGAAATGTCTTACATAAATATTAAGTATTTAAATTAAAATATAAAAAACTTTTTTCATTTCGTTAATAGCCTTCAACAATAAGAAAAACAATATTGCTGATGAAATTTTCTGGTCTAGCGGTTATGTTAACTTAACTTCTTATAGAATTGGTAACAATTTATCTTTCTGGCAGTTGAAATAATGTTAAATCTTAGTCTAAATTAGACTAAAGGAAAAACGCCATATCTTTGTGGAACAAAATAAATAACTTCTTCAAATGCATTGCTGACCAGAAATCCTAGTTACTTCCAAATCTTTTCAATCGTAAATAGATAAACATTGTCGGTAAACATTTCTAGGCTGTTAATATAGCATCTTTCGAGGACTGAGATATATCAAAAGAGACAGTTGGATAAATGCTTGGGTTTCTCCTCATCTTCAAGATTTGCAGTGTGACCCTTAAATACTCTAATAATGTATACATGCATTGAGTGTTCACATGTTTCTGCCTTGAAGCGTTGATTGTTGGCATCTTACCAGCTGTGCATTACCGAGCCTGAATTGTTGGAATATAGTGGGTTTGGAGTTGCGTGAGAAGTTGTGAGATGCTCTAAGTAACGACATTTATCATTACAGAGAGTAAGTAACTCGATTGATGTACTTGCTTTGAAGTAAATATTAAAACCAGATATAGTTTGCTGTTTTAAATGAAATGCAAATTGTTTTTGATTTATGATATTTTTCGTGATAAATTTATATTTGCATTTTTTATAATAATAAGAGTGGAACTCAATCTTAAAACACCCATCAGTAAAATATAGTATAAAATATAACTGACAAGATATATAGGATAAATGGAATAATGTTTTACAGCTAAAGATTTAATAAAACAGTATATCTCTCTGTTTAAAAGAAAATGGCTATAACCTAATACATAAAATGAGGCTTTTTTGTAAATACAAAATAGACGTAAAAAACTGTACTAAAGTTTTGGTGCGAGCAAACTTGTACAAAAATGATTTGAAATTAATCATCACCGTTTGTAAAACACTTTATACATTTTAGGAAAATTTATTTATTTATTATTTTTTTTCTCTGATCAAATGAAAAAAATCTATAGAGCATAAGGTTTAAATTGTAACAGCTTTTTAAATCTTAAAGAAAGTGTACAAATTGATTTTTTTCTGTAACAGATTTCCTTTAAGTTTTATATTAAAAATATTATTTTAGGTTCTTCTTTAACGTTCTTCACCATATAATTGAGTTTCAATCAGTTTTCCTATGTTAAAATGACAAAAGAAAAAGCAAGTTAGTAAGATTCGGTAGCCAATATTGGATTTCACTAGTTCCTCCATTATTTTTACGAGCTGCGGAGCATGTATCAGGAAAAATGCAGAAATACGAACGGTGTAGTGCAATTTTTTTAACTGTTACCCTGCTAAAGTCTGAACCTGTAATAATTTTGTAGATTGCCTGGTCTGCTTGTACAGTAGCATGTGCTGACTGGCCAAGTTCGAAAAATGACGTCAAGAGCAGATTTTGTGTACTGTTTCAAACTGTCATAAGTTTAAGAAAGATACAATTGCATTTTTACTTCCTTTTAAAAATTAGATATAGAAGAAAGTATTAGATTCATGAAATTTTTAAAATTTTCAGTCATATGCACTATATAAAACAACATCTTAATCTATTCTTTACAATAATTTTTAATGAAGAACTCGCGTTAAATGTATTCGAGTTGCTATGTTTCATGTATGTCGTATATTACCAAAAATAAATGTACCAACATTTACCTAAAACATTATTTAAAATGATTAGATAGACGAAACTTCAATGTATAAAACTACTAAATTCCTCCAAAAACTAGCTTCAATGAAACAGAGCAGAACGAAGCAGAGTGGCATTCGAAAATACATCAGCAACGGAACATCGTTTAACCTATTAAAATATTTTCTAACAGTTCACCGGGGAAGAATTGCATAATGACTTTTCCGCTGTCACTAAATACAATTTCACTCTTAATGTACTATAAATGCTGCATTTTAAGTAATTAAATGGGTCCGAAATGTACATTCACTTCACGCTATTTACATTTCCGCCTTCATTTCGGAACAAGTTTCACTAGAAAGAATTAATTATGTCTGACTGAGAATTTTGCTCACGCTTCTGTTAACAATGCACCAATGAAATCTTTAATTGAAAGTTTAGAATGTGTATTGAAGGATTTAATGAGTGTTATTAATTATGGTGGGCGATTAAATGAGGCAGGAAAAAATTGAAGTATTTTTGTTTTTATTTTCACAACATTTTTTTTAGATACTTGGTGTTAAATTTCACAAAATTGTGTTTTTACAGTTTTAGGAAACATTAACTTACCGGTTAAAATAGTTTAGTATAGTATAACATCTCAAAATTTTGAAGGAAAAAAAAAGAGAATTATTGATGTAAAATCCGAATTTATAGCTCCTTATTTCCACAAAACTCGCACAAATGTAGTTTACATAACTGGTATTTTTCGGCAAATAAACGGGGTAACAAAAAGTCAAATCACAAAATAATCAAAATTTAGAATAGTTTTCAAACTTTAATAGTACAAAAACCAATCATTGCACATTTCTTAAAAATGATTTTTAGCTGATTATAGTTCTTCAGATTTGATCAGTTAAACGTACTTTAACGTAAAACCTTGATCTAATGCTGTTCTCCCACCTCCAACGAAATGGTCCGCTTTTGCGGCTATTGGGCAATTTTCTGATAATCTACTGATACTGCTGACATGAGGGACAATATAACGTGTTTAACTGAAACTGAAAAACCTGTATATTTTCTGATGTTATTTTACAAATTAGATGCGGATCAGACTAAATCTGGTATAGAGCATGCTAATTTATGATGCAACATTAATTCACGATGGATTTATTTAAAGACGTTTACTGATACGTGACACTTAATCATTTTTTTTTTTTTTTTGTTTCAGAAATTATCAGTTCATACTTTTACACACCGCCAAAAAAATTCAAAGGGAATAAAGTGGAAGTTATTTATATATTTTGCAAGAAAAAGAAATATTCATGGATATATTGTAGCAAAATAAAACTTATAAAAACACTAAAACCTCTTTTCATATAGCAAACAATATCAAGCGTAGTTAATTCTGAGACTATCCTCATTCTGCGAGGCAGATTTGCTTGGTGTAAAATAGAATTTATTGATTGCTCTAATTGCATTTTCTTCACTCCTGCTGTTGTGGTTTTGATTCAAATCCTTGAAACAATTTCAAATTAATTTTAACAGTTAAAGCTTAAAAACCAAATAAGTATCTTATGGTCATTTAACCTTTAAACGTAATCGTCACATGAGCTACATTTTGTTGTATTTATCCACAGACTTAAAAATCTAAACAGTTCTCGCTTGCTGTAATCAATACCTTCTTGCACGTATGAAACACTCATTAGATGCACTTTTCCACACACATCACGTAAATCCTTTCACATTGATCTATCGAGAAAACCTTCCAAACAAAACTGCTTACTGATTGACAAAATTCAATTTGACACTTTCTTTCAGTAAGTGAAAAAAGGAGAATTTATGATGGCAATTTATTGAGAAGTTGGTCTGAACTACGATAGCGAGTCTTTAATGTTTTAATAATAATAAACAATGTGAACGATGCATGAGTGTGTATATATTCAAAACAACCCTTACAATAAAAAATGTACACAAGCAATGACTACAGCAGATGTTGTAAGATACAGAAAGTTTAACTGTTTTGGTCTGAAAGAGTAAGTGGAGTTTTTACTATATATACCTTTTTTATTGGCCTAATTTCCCATAAAAATAAAAGAAATGCAAACAAAACATGAAAAGGGGCGCAAAGCATCGTAAAAAAATTGTTTGTCGGAAACTGCTCTTGATGAAGAATGTACGGAAAATATTTTTTGGACTAAGCTGTTTCTGACTAAAAACTCCGCAGCCATTGCAGGAATGCAGGCTTGGAAAAAACTTCCAACAATGAGCAGAATTTTGCTATGTTTTGGTACAACTTATACAAGTAAGATCCAACACTTGTATGTGCTGGCCCCAAATATGGTAATGGTACCTACCATCTTTTGCAGCCAGCAAATTCACGCCGTATTTTGAAGCAATATAGCCGTTTTTTTTACAGTATAGGGATGTTATTATCCATAATATTTCTTTCTCACTTTTCAAAGACAATTATATTGTTTTATCTTTCTTACACGCGCCAGGTATTTAAGACAACATTATGCTTACTATGATTTAAAAGTGTTAACTAGTTGTCTAAAAAGTTATGCATCTAAGAAGTATCACTTGTAACGCACGCTCATATGCACATAATATTTTTTTTTAATTTGTTGAAAAATGTAGAATTTTTTATTGCATATACAAAGGAGTTACGTTTTTTAACTCTACACTTTTTTTTTTTATTTCAATGACATTTATTTTTGATTAGCACCGTTTCTGATTTAATGGGAAATTATGCTAAAGAAATTCATACTAAAAATGTTAGGGACAAAAAAGATGCTTCATATTTCCAAATATTTAAATATTTCACTTTTTAATAAGTAATGTAATTCAGTATGGTTTCTAAACCTATTAAACGCTTTTGAGAAAAACACAAAACTGTAGAAAAGGATTAATGAAACAGAAAAATTCTTTTTATTTCTCTGCAGAATCTACCTTTGCTAGAAAAGAACGAAAAGAAAAAGAAATATCAATGATAGAAATTTAAAGTCACATGATAAAGAAGAAAATCTCTATTTCTAAAAGATTTCTTGAAATAAAGTTTAAGAAAATTATGTTTGAAATACATCTTGGGAATAGCAATAGCACTTGTGTAAATAAAATAATATTAAATTTGCCCATTCCGGACAAGGAATAACGACTATCCATAAACTACTGAGATTCATGGTTTTCATATTTCATTTTTACGGTTTTTAGAAATGACTCTAAGCGTATAGAAAGATACTTTTATTTTTCTTGCCTTTATGATTTCTTTTTTTTTCCCTGAATAAGAGTAAAATTCTTCCCTTGTACTTCAAACCAGAAGCTATTTTTTCTGCAATGCATATAATATATTTTGCTTCAATGATTATCCACCATAGTATTAGATTCTAAAAACTTCAGAACAATTCAGAACAGTGTTGAATGTAACATATAACTTTTGTGCATAAATGTAAAGGGTAAATACAACGTTAAAAAAGCACAAATGCGCAGAGATACTGCAGACACGTGTTTCGTCGTAACAAGGAGTGCATTTTAAAGGAATAAATTGTTTATATTTTCATCAGTAACAAAAATTACTTGAATTATAGAATGTATACACTGCGATGCAAAAGTTTAGACAAAATGCAAATATATGAATAAAAAGAAAACTATTCAACGAAATGCTTTCAAATTTCTACTGCAGGTACACAATATGGTCCCAAATACATGTCAGGAGTTCTTAAAAATATAACTGGAACCAAATTTTGGACATTGCAAAAGACATGTTTTTTCATTGTTACAAAAGTATAGACAATAGTCAGATTTTATGCAAATATCCCTTGAAAGGGCACAGAACATTTCCGCCGTAACGTAGGACATTTCCGCCGCAAAATTTATCTCTATCATCCCCCTCATGAGACATTTCCGCCGCGTCTCTCCCCGCCGTTTCTGTACGACAGGACAAATCCGCCGATTGAGCTGGTAGAGTGCAATATTTGGCGAAGTTTAAATTGATTTACACTGCATTGTTTTGTTTTGTTTTTTTACTTCTTTGCAATTTCCCCCCTTATATAAGTAGTCTGGGAATAAATTCCGCTTTTTTGATTTGGTCTTTGTTGCCAAATGAAGATGTGTCGCCAAGAAAGAAAATTTTAAAACAGTGACCCCTTTCTCACCCTTGGAAATGGCGCGGCGGATTTGTCCTGTGCCAGTTAGAGGGGAATAGGAGTCGCGGCGGAAATGTCCCATGCGGGAAAGAGGGGGATAAAATTTGCGGCGGATATGTCCTGTTCCGCCTTGAAATGTGATTGGTGGAGGAAAGGCGGGACTCTATTATTCGAATATAAAGTGCAGAGATTGCTGAATAAATAATCAAAATCTCAAAAGCTCTGTAGTTCTCGTATACAGAAGACGAGAAAGTCTGGAAGCCGAAATTTGAAAATGAACCTACTTTATTAATTTTTTGTCTTTTAAATCGGCTCTAGTATGGTAGTACATTGTTTTTTACTAGGTGGAGAGCAAATTCAGACATGCGTATCGATCAAAAAGGCCAAGAAAAATTATATTTCTTAAGGATGAAGGAATTGAAAAAAATGGCTCGAACTGACAATTCGCCCTTAATCCTACAAAACTTCAACTTGGGTCAAAAACAGCACGTGACAGCATAAGTAGATGAACAACTGAATCAGAATGCATAAAAAAAACAAAGAATTGTGCCTGAGTCTTTTCGGACCGAGTGTCCCAAATAACCCAGATTTTAATGGTAAAAGCAGCACAGCATATGATCATTGGATATTTCTCAAGTCCCGCGAAAATAATTATAATCCATCTAGGCCATCCCAATTTTAATAATTTTTATCAAAGAAAGTACCATTCATTTTTTAGTCACGATAATACATATGTTGCTTTTCACATTAAAATCTGGCTTATTTGGGACACTCTGTCCGAAAAGGCTCAGGCACAATTCTTTGTTTTTTTTATGCATTATGATTCAGTTGTTCATCTACTTATGTTGTCACGTGCTGTTTTGACCCAAGTTGTAGTTTTGTAGGATTAAGGGGCGAATTGTCAGTTCGAGCCGTTTTCTCAATTCCTTCATCCTTAAGATATATGATTTTTCTTGGCCTTTTTGATCGATACGCATGTCTGAATTTGCTCTCCACATAGTAAAAAACATTGTACTACCATACTAGAGCCGATTTAAAAGACAAAAAATTAATAAAGTAGGTTCATTTTCAAATTTCGGCTTCCAGACTTTCTCGTCTTCTGTATACGAGAACTACAGAGCTTTTGAGATTTTGATTATTTATTCAGCAATCTCTGCACTTTATATTCGAATAATAGAGTCCCGCCTTTCCTCCACCAATCACATTTCAAGGGATATTTGCATAAAATCTGACTATTGTCTATACTTTTGCAACAATGAAAAAAAATGTCTTTTGCAATGTCCAAAATTTGGTTCCAGTTATATTTTTAAGAACTCCAGACACGTATTTGGGACCATATTGTGTACCTGCAGTAGAAATTTGAAAGCATTTCGTTGAATAGTTTTCTTTTTATTTATATATTTGCATTTTGTCTAAACTTTTGAATCGCAGTGTACAACCTCAAAAGCGAAAGAAAAAGGATTGCGCCATGTTGTTCGAGCTTATGGAGGTAGCTTATATCTCGTAACACTCTCTCGCAGTTGATGTGATGTAAAAGTACAAGAACTAAGACTTTCATGAACTTAAAGGTTCACATTTCAGCTATTTCTAGAAAATTTGAGTGCTTTTCAGTGGAAACAATATGTTCTCGAGGCATTGATTCCCCCTTCCTTTCATTACCGGAAGTTAAATGATTTAACGTGTAAATCAGATACTTTCATTTAAATAAATATAATCAGTTATTATACTCTTAAAGTTACGTTTGCATTCCCCCCCCTCTCTCTCTCTCTCTCTCTTTTTGTCAGCATCAAACTTTTTTTTTTTTTTTTTTTGAGCTCACACCTCTATCAAGACAATATTTGCCATTATTTAATTTCAAAATTATTTTAACGCCTTTGCCGGACAATTCTTTTACCATTAAAAATTACTTTCGCTTACACTTACCTTTTTTTAAATTAATTAATTTTTTTTAAATCTTACACCTGTGTCAAGACAATATGTGTCATTATTTAATTTCATAACTAATTATTTTAACGCCTTTACTGGACATTTTTTCCTAATTAAAAATAACTTTAGCTTACACTTACATTTTGTTTTGTCACCATCAAACTTCTTTGAGCTCAAACCGCTCTCAAGACACTATGTGCCATTATTTTATTTTAAAACTAATTATTTTAACACCTTTACTGAACATTTTTTCTGAATTAAAAATAACTTTTTCTTACAATTACAATTATTATTGCATTATTTCTTTTCAGCATCAATCAGTCGATTTTTTCTTACAACCAATCGAAAATGCGTTTCTTGTTCTTCCTGTATGTACCCCCGGTGTTCAGAATTGTATAAGTAACTCTGTTTCTTCCAAGTTGTTAGAATGTAAGAAACAGGAATTGCAAGAGAAAATAACTAGTAAAAGCCAAGTTTACGACTTCAAGAATGTAGACAATGTTATTTAATCAACGCATTCGTGAGCTTTGCTTCAATTGTTTTTGGGAAAATCTGCCCAAGAATTCTCTGTTAAGAGTCAAGACAGATGTTATTCTTTTACGCAAGGTTTGTTTCAACAAGAGTGTTAGAATTCTTTCTTAAGTGCTTTCGGTCTACGCTTCCTTACTTAGCCTATTAATAATTCGAAAGCTACTTCTTAAAGAAATAATAATGAAAAAAAAAAATACTTAAGTTGAACTTGACGTAGAAAAACTTGCTTTTTCTTTGTCTACTTTTCGATTTTTTTTTTTCATGTTATTTGCTTCAGAAAAACAAAAAAGAACCAAAATAATCCAGTATGCGAGGATTTTTTTTTAATTCCTAGCAGTGTTAGCGAAAATTATTTTAAAAAAGGCAGCTCATGAGTAAATATGCAATACACCACCATCTCGTTTATTCCATCCATGGACTGCAATTTCGTGCTTTTTGGCACTTGTCAGCATGGAATAAGAATTAAACGAGTTGGAGGCAAAAATCCTCTTTTAGAGCAAAGAGAGCCAAAAACCCTGGTAGTTAATGTGTAATTAGAGCACCAGCGAGCCACCGCACTTGGTACGGTACAACTCGAAAATTTTGAGGCCATGCTCGGGTATAAAGCAGTAAGTAATATGAAGCTGCAGTCCATGGATGGAATAAACGAGTTGGTAGTGTATTGTATGTTTCTGCCTTAGCCCTAGCTTAGGGCCTTTCTCTTACTGCTTTAATGAGTAAATGATTAAGAAATACCTTCTTTTTTTTTAATATCAACGCAATATAAATCAAAAAACTCACCTAATAGACCCTTAAGGGTGGTAGCTTATTTAATAAACTAAAACGTTCACCTTTATTTTACGAATTTAGCCACACTATTGCCTTTGAGCTATCGCTGATGTACGAAATTACCTTCAGCTAGCAGTTCAAATGCATCTCAGTTACCGACTCTTCCAGACTGATGAGTACATAGCAAGGACGAAACTTCAGTGCCCGGATGTCATAACTGGACTATCAATACATGCTTGTAGTTATAAAAAAAAGTTTATATTTATGCTCCAAATGAGGTCATTAGCAGATAAAAAGAAGCATTTTGTGCTCTTTCGCGTTAAAAAAAATCAGTGTATATAATATTCAATACAAATTTCTTTTTAATTCATCATGTTTTATGATTTTTTGTACATAAATATTACTTCTTTTGTGGTATACTTTAGTAGCATGCATGAACTTTATTAACATTCATCTACAATGGCGATATAAAGCAAATATGTTTGTTCCCTTTTAAATACTTATCAGAAAAACACGTTCGGTGCGACGGTATTTTACTCGACAAGATTTTTTTTTATTTATTCATTTATTAATTTTTGTTTTGTTTTGTTTTACTTACACATTGTTTCAAAGGTATCTTCAGTTCAAGTTATTTTATGGGAAAATACATTAAATTTTGTTTATAAGCTCCTACTCGAATTCAAGCAAGCATATTGCTTTTATAGCCCATTAAAAAAAGAAAAAAAAACAGCAGTAATAAAAGAAAAGGAAACTCATAAGATTTTTTTTCTTAATCCCTGTCCGTATTACTGAAAAATATGTCTGATCATGTTTCATTATACACCCTTCGATTACAATCCTTACTGTTTGAATATTATGGCGATTGTTAAGTCATTTAAAGACTAAGATTGATTTTCTCCTCCATATTGTTAATATACTGTATTGTGACTTGATTTAGAAGTACGGATATTTCATATAAATTCCATTCACATAAAATAAAAAAGGAAGCGCTAAGCTCACGCCACCTGCACATTTGTAAGCTCACTTAAAATGTTCCTTACGCTGTTTTCACGAAGAGCAGTAAATCTTTAAATATACATATGCAATATTCAATAATTTAGTTCCCTGTTGTTTTCGAATCGTTTAAATAAAATATCTTCAGAGCAGTAGAAAGGCACGCAAAAACGGCATTTCTAAAAATCGATGAAAACTATTTTCGCCTTTTTTTTTTTTCGTAATGATAACATTTTTTACTCTACTATATGGCAGAATGAACACTTTGGTACTTTCCTTGTTGAAACGTGACTCATCTATTTAAAGCTCTAAAGCAAATATAACCTTTTTAATGCTTCATTTAGAAAGGATATTATTTCAGTAATGCTCTTCGTGTTTCATCGAATTTTAAAACATGAGTAAAAAGAAAGAAAAAGAATGAATTTCGGCATCTCCGATTCTAATTGTGTGCGGTTTTTTGTACGTGTGTGTAGACGTGTGTATGTGTTGGTCTGTATGTGTGTGTGTGTGTAGACGATCATGTGCTTGTAGTCGTGTGTGTATGTGTGAGCAGGCGTGTGTGTGTGTAGGGCATGGATACCCCACCAGGAGGAGCGAAGGTCGATTTTCACTAGAAGCACGTGGACGGGCAGGGATGGGCTACAGGTTCTATCTGAAAAAGGAACCACAACGACAACATAGGTCAAATTTACGATTTAATTGCAATTCGTTTCAATAATTATCATTTTTCAATAATTATGAAGTTAGCGCTTGCTAGGGTATCAATAGAGTTTTTCACATGTCTTGATAAAACCACCTGGTGGTATTGGTGTATTACTTGTTTAAGTAATTGTGAATACACAGAAGGTCGAAAAAAATATTTTATCAAAACCACATTGATATCTTTAATACAGCTTAAACATTAAAAGATATTTTCCTTGTTATGGTAGGATGAACCGCATTTGTAAATTGGTTAGCTTCTGAGTAACCCCTTACCATTGATTATTGCATATACACAGATTAGCTATCAAATAAAAAAAAAGATACATTAGAATTTATTTAGTTAATCTACTTATTCTTCATTATTTTAAGCCATGTGCCAATCATGGATCTTAGATGTAATTTGTAATATGTTAATGATAATATTGATAGAGCTGTTGTGTTTAAAAAAAAATAAACTTTAAAAAATAATAGACCAGGATCAAGGTGTACCTTTTTGTACCCACCTAAGAAAGGCTTTTTTTATTTATTCATAATTTAAATTTATTTGTAATTATTTTACTCACATGAACGAAAATTTAAAATTTGTGGTTTAACGCAAGTTTCTGGTGCTAACTTCTACCATCTTGAAACTAATTATCTAGGCCAAATATGTGTTTTTTTAACTCTGTTTTAGGTGTGAATTTGCGAAAAAAAAAGGAATTCATTTTCCTCTTACTGTTGAGTTCGATAATTAAATATTTTAAAATCACTGATCAAATGAATTTTCAAATTGCATCAGTAATCTTATTTGCTTAGACAAGATCGTATGCAGCAAACAACAGTGATAAATAAGATAAACAAGCAATGATAAATAAGATAAACAAGAACCTCGAATTTGTTACAAGCTTTTACACATACATTTCCTTCCCATTTATCATATGTAGCATTTAATAAAAGTCAGCATTTTGCTGTAAAAATGCTTTCCCCATTAAAATGCTAAAAATGGAAATACTTTTTTAATGTTTAAGCAGAGATTTATTGTTTTAATCAGCAGTGACTGGCCAGGGATAAAACATGAGAGAAAAAGGGAAAATGTAAGTATCCACTTCCTTTTGAAAGCAGGGATAGTTGCCTATTATTCCCAATGACAGGTAATCATTTAAGCGCCGTACTCCTGTTTTCAGGGACAGGCTTTGGTAAAGCAAATGAGAAATAGCTGCAGGTTTGGCATTTTATGACAGGTACTTTGTTTGGCGAAAATTTGACGTTTTATCATTATCTTTTTCAGAAATTAGATGAAGATTTCTTGCAAAGTTTAAAGGATTTGAAAGGAGATGAAACAAAAATAGGTGTTAAAACCTTTTAAATTAAACTTTTATGTTGTTGGATGAAACCGCAGCGTCATCTCAGTTATGGAATTTGATGATATTTATACGCTGCCAGACCATATGACCTCTCGTTTAATAAAAGTGCAAACTCGTGCGTTAACATAATTTTACATTTTACGACAGCAAAGCCATTAGTCAGTCCTTCTTGTAAGGGCCGTGGTAGCCCGATCGGTAGGGCGTCGGACTCGTGACCGGATGGACCCTGGCTCGATCCTGCCGACCAAAGATCCACCGTCTTGATTAATGGTGGCTGGGGGAAGTTAAAAATGTCGTGTTCACAAAGTCCTCCAAGTGAAACGATACCTCTGGGGGTGCTGGGTCAAGGGTTTGCGCGACCCTTGGTTCTGGTTCAAAAAGAACAGAACGCTCTTCAGGGCCCTAGCTCGGCTAAACCACGAGCTGTGGTAGGTACGGGGGACCATGGAGTGTGTGACGTCCTTCCAGTAACACTGGGGGGTCACTTTTGATCCCAATAAATGCTTTCCAAGTCGTCATACAAAAGCACGTACACGAAATCTCCAATCAAATTTGCATGTGTTTATTTGATAGTTAACTATACCTTGTTACTTTTAAATAGGAGTATGAAGTTTAGAATTTTGCGTCGTCTCCATGGAAACCATATGAAAGAAAACAGCTCCACTTTTTTTTTTATGCACTGCTGTTGAGGCATTTCATTTATTTTATGTTTATCGAATTATGCTTGCGCTTTTATTTATATCCTCATGTGCCAGTTATTTCAAAACTTTTTCTAAAAAATCTAGTTACCGAACTAACTCTATGTTTTAGTCATATATGTTGAATATTTTTGTTCTTAAAAAAGGAAAAGAAATTAGTTTTAGTACAATTGCTTCATTTGTGGTTTGTATGACTTGACTATTGAAGTTAGTAAAATAAGAAAAATTGACACTACAGAAATTAAGTTAATTAATTATTATTATTTTATTTATTTATTTTATTTTATTAATTTATTTAATTTTATTATTTTTTTATTTTTTTATTTTTTTTTGGTGCTTCAATTTTCCATAACTTTGCTAAATAACTAGATAATAACTACCCAAGTAGCACACTTCGTTTTTCAAAGGTTGTAAAATGGTTATTAACGCTGTGACAACGTGTTAAAAACGTTTATAAAGCGTTTAAGCGTTTTTTGTGCTACCTGGGTAGCATGCTAAAGTTGAAATTCTGATCAAGAAATTAAATTTCCTGCAACTAATTAAAGAAAGGCAAGCAGCAGAGTTGTGTATTGTAAAAGTTGAAGTTGTGTGTTGTTTCAAAACAAAACAAATGTTTTATGAGCTTGGATTTGGTAATCTTATAATTTATTTTGTCTAAAAACCTTATCGCTTATTTTTATTTCCAAGAAATGCTTTTTTATAATGAAATTTGATTTTTTAGCTAATATATGCATTTTAATACAATTATTTTAATTCTATGTTAAAAATGCAAGGAAATGATATCATTTTTAGAGATGTTAATGAAGACTGAAAGCATAAACTCAAATATGTAGCTCATATTAACATCAGATCTATAACATTCATCAGATCTGTAGCGGCTTAAAAGTGAGTAATCTAAGGAGGGGGTAAATAACTTCCTTGACATCCCCCCTTTTATTTTCTTGCATTTAGACCCAATTTAGACTTAAATTTCCAATATTAATTTTTTTCTTCAAAAAAAATTTTTTTTTATCAGAAAACTCCAGCCTAAAATTGGCACTTTTCTAAATATTCACTCAAATGCAGAAAGAAGCATTTGATAAAGAATGTCTTAAACACCCGGTGAAACTCGCTGCTAGAGTAGCTAGTGAGATGACTTGAGGTTGCATAAACGCAAAAGAACCTGGTAAGTTATGCATCGTCTACGAAAAGGTGAATTCTCAGATATATCAAGAAATATTGGAATATTACAGGATTCCTTCGTCAAAAGATTTGTTTGAAGATGATGTCATCTTTCAACGAGATTTAGCTTAATCTCACATATCAGTGTCGGCTAAGAATTGGTTCAATCAGGGAAACATTAAAGTACTTCCTTGGCCACCAAAGTCACCAGACCTTAATCCCATCTAAAACTTGTGGCATATAATGAAGAAAAACTCCGAGAAAATCCTCCTTCAAATAAAACTGAGTTAGTGGCACGTATAAAGTCTATTTAGTCTAATATTGATCGAAATTTTTGTACGCAATGTGTTTGTAATATTTCACATCGATTGAGCAGTGTTGTTAAAGCTAAAGGGGATGCTACAAAGTATTAACTGCCATTTACTTCATGTTCATATAATAATATTTTGCATTAAAAAAATATTCTAATATTTTGAACCAATGTTTATTTTATTTAAATATTTTGATTTTTTTCAGAAGTTTACTGCAATATCTAATTTATTATTATTTTACATATTGTTTAATAATAGTTATTCTACAAAATAATATTTACCCGTTGCACAACAAAAAATATATTATCTAGTGTAAAGAATTTTCATAATTGAGAACTTTACAATAATTATCCAATGGCGTTAAATTTGTGTCCCCAATGAGTGGTGAAGGAGCTTTTATTCTTCGCTTTTGCTTTTATTCTTTATTGAAAGAGTTGCGAAATATGAGTTTTCATAAGGTCATTGTAAGGCGTCAGGGATATCAAAATAAAATTATGTACGTCAAAAATTTAAGGACAGCAATAATTTTCAAATTATTGAAATTTCCCCCTGCAAAGGCACATTTAATGTACTTTACAAGTAATACGAAAAAATAATACAAGCTTAAACACAAAACTTCTTAAAAGCCTTAATACTCCCTATGAAACAAAAATAACGTTACTTTAAGTTTTGACTTGAAAAAATTTTAACAACCAAAACGAAAAGCAGAAATGATGTACGCAGTTGTTGATGTACGGAATTGAGATGATACACTAAATACTGATCTAGCTCAATGAAATCCTTTGAATTTCGAATTAAAAAGTGTGTAACTTATTTTTTATTCAACTTAGAAATTTTAAACAAATGCCATCTTCAGCAGAAAAATCAGCCTTTTGATAAATATATATTCTTAATATGTGCAAATATTTTTTCTGTTCATAATAGGTAATTTATGTGGAAACTGTAAATTAAATTTGGAATGAAAAAAAAAAAAAAACACTAGTCAAACTTTATTCGAACGAGTCGTTATTCTTTCCGAGTACAAATAAGAATGAATTGAAATTTTTACTCAAATCTTCCGGGTAGTTTCTGAATTTTACAGCGATAGACATACATACATACATACGTACGTACTTACCAACATCAATTTATGTATGTATATAAATAGATTCGTTAAAAATGTATCTTCTGATAATGCCCGTCAGTTAACTTGTCTGATTCACACGCAGTTAAATAAATGTCATACTAAAAAGAAAATCACAAAATGAATTTATAATTTATTTATTTTGAAGTAAGAGTTAAAGTAACGACGATCCAAATTTTCTAGGAGTGACATTTTTCATATTTACAAAGAGTCAGAGAAACTGAACTCCTAATAAATGTACCGTAAAATGGGGTGAATCGGAACACTTTTCAGCTTTGATTGTAAAAAAAAGCAGTTAAAATATTCTTTTTTAATTTGATTTTTTGGGTAAAAACTTCGGTCTTGCATTACTTTTGATATTCCAAGCGAAGACAAAGCATTTTGAACAATTATTATTAAAATATATAGGAAATTATGGGTGTTCCGAATCACCCCGCTGATAGGGGTCAATCGGAACACATGTTAAATTTTTTATTTTTTTCAATTTAACCTGTAATAGGTCTCACAAACATGAGTAATATTGATTGGGGAGAATAAGAACAGATAATTACTGTCAAATAAATGCATAATTTCAATACCAGTAAACGTGTATAATTTGTCAAAATTCAAAATAATTTTGAACTCATGAAAAATGAAAAGTAATTTTAAGAAATACTTCTGAATTGAAATACAAAGATTTAACATAAATGGAAGTCCCTCATATCGTCCACAAATTGTCCTTAAAACTAACAATTGTTACTTGGCTTAAAGTTTTTCATAACATCTCCTGGGATGAACTCTGCCTTTTCTTTAGTTTCTTGAAATCTCTGGGTTTCGGGGATTGTCCTGAAAGATTTTTCCGCTTATTCGTCACTGTCTGTGTGCTGGATTTTTACTACATAAAGTCTATGTGACTTTCCCCCTCGTATTTTAAGTAAAAAGAAGTCTTCTGGAGAAAAAATCTTTTGAAATCTGCAACTTTTTGTCATTCTAAGATCTAGTTGCTCACGAGAAGGGATAAACAGTAATAAATTCTTGTCCTTGTCTTGATTAGAAGAATTGGGGTTAGAATCTTGATTTTTAAACAGTTTCCTTCAAATAAGTTTGAATTGGAACAACAGAACCAAGTGTTCCGATTCACCTCGCATATTTTTTTCTGTGGGATTTTTCAGAATTCTTCATTTTTATGACACAATTTATAAAAAATGTAAATTTTAATAATCTGTTGTTCAGATACATGTATAATTGAAACATACCAATCTTAGTTTTTAAATATAAGAAGGTTTGTTCTTGCATATGAAGTTTTGCAGGCTATGGAAATGTGATGTATTCTAGCATTCCACGTGCAGCCCTCCTTAGAAGCCAATAGCGTTGCCAGATTGACAAAAGTAATTTTTTCCTACTTCCTATGATCTTGCCTTACTAAAAAAAAAAATCATGGCAAAAAATACCCAATAGTATATTTATGAAGAATTTCTTTGTACGGTCGGGAAATTTTGTTCCGATTGACCCCGCTGTTCCTATACACCCCATTTTACGGTATGTTAGCTGTTTTCTATTTAAAAAGATTTCAAAATTTGAGAGTAAAAAAACTTGGTAAATAATTGATAACGGTGCAATAAAACACTTTCTTCCATGCCTTATAGCAAAATTGTGACTCAAGATTCAAGAATTAAAATCTAATCATCAAGCAGGACTTTACTTTCATGCTAAGAGACATTTAATGAGGAAAAAATTGCTTTCTTCTTGAAAAAAAAAAAAGATAAAAAAAAAAGATACACGCACATTAATCTCCCCCAAAGCATTGAGAATGTAATGGAATAGAAAAAACACATTGGGAGAGAATCTTTTGCTCATTTTAAGGAAAAACGAATTGTGGATCGGAAATGATCTCGACACTCCGGGAGAGAGGGGATCTCTTCTTTTTGTTTTTTGTTTTATTTTTCTTTGTGTGTTGCAGGAACAGGTCAAATAACTTCCTTTCAAAATATTTTTGATCCAATAGCATCCCAAAGACTTTCAAGGGAGCATATTTTTATCTAAAAAAATGTGTTTAGTCTTTTGGAAGTCAATACTTTTAGAGGGTAAATACGTAATAAAAGGAACCACCGATAGTAATATCGTTAACCCTCAATTCATAATGACTTCATATAAACCATAATATAAGCTCCTTTTCGTATTTCATCTTATTTTTACATATATAATTATTTATAATACTTATTTATTAAATATTTTCATTCACTTTTTTTTTATTTACTTACTTTTTGTTATTATAAACCACACAATCTTATACACTAGAGCAGAGCTCAAAAGTATATCTTAAATTTGAAATGTATCATTAATTTTTCTTCAAAAAAAGATTCCATCTGTGAATCGCAATATAATGAATTAAAGTAGAAAATATTTTGTAAAAACAAAATAAAAAATAAAATGAATGATGATATGTTTCATGGAGCATTTGTGTGCTTTCGTTCTAGAAGATTGCTACGTTTATATCGCTTCGCTATATAACTATATAATTCATAATGATCAAATATTTAAACAAGAGTTGATTTTAAGTTTTTAAATTATCCTCACTGACAGGCAAAATTTCCGTAAAGCATACGCAGCTATTTTTCTTTTGCAATTGGAATTTAAAATCTTTAGAAATCCAGATACTCACCAAGCGAAGGAAAACACAAGAATACAATCCAAAAAGGTACAAAAGCGTTTGAACACTCAGATATGAGGTGCAAAGAAAGTATTTAAAACTTTTATGCTTTTAGTAACACTAGAGATCCGAACACAGAAGCAGTTGTTAATTTTATACCTTTTTTATTTAATAATATGGTGCTTTCATTTTTTCTTCAACACTTACTGCTTTAATCATTGTTCTGCCATTGTTACCCCCTAAGTACTATCAGGGAATTAGATGTAACTAAATTATAACCAAAACGCAAGCAACAGTCCTCTCATTTACTCAATGGGTAATGGAGTACTATGGTATATGGTGTCAAGGTTCTGGTATTGAAACTATTAAAATACTGCCAGTTCTCTTCTAACCAGGAAAGTACTCGACTTAAGTAATAATGAAAAAAATTAAAAATGGTACCATTCGAAAGAACATACTGAGACGAATCTTTGACCCAAATATCAAGTGCCCTAGTCCCCTCGTTTTTGAGATAAGGGGTCTTAAAGTCGGCCGAAAATGAGCCAAATTTGAAGACTTGGCAACCCCCCTTCCGCTGCTTGCTTGACATCGCATCATTTCCATGTTTGGTCATTCGCAAAGAAAGTAAAAGATGTTTAACGTTAACCCTTTACTTGTATGAGCTAAAAAAAAAGAATGCTGATCAAGACTATGATGTGGAAAGCAGAGAGATTTATCCAGAGGAGCGAAATTTTTAAAAATAAGTTAAAGCTTTATCTTTTTACGATTGATAACAATACATTTTAGAATTTTAGTTATTTTAAGTTTTTTTACTGAACTAAGTTTTATGTGTTGATTATTATAAGTTAAAATATATTGCACGTGTTTCTAAATGAATAATTCGGGATAATTAAATAAGTATGAAAAGCAGCTAATATGAGCTCATGTACAAAAAATAAAAGAAATAATCTTTGGGGTAGAAATTAAATTGTCATGGATTACGATATCAGTTCTTATTTTTTAAAAAAATCGATACAAGAAGTTTCACTATCTGCCAACTATTAGCAAAAGCATTTATTTTTTTTTAAATTGAAATCGAGGAAAAATAAATAATTTTAAAAAGAAAACGAATTAGTAAATATCAATAGCAGCAAAATTATATCCACGTCGGAAATTACATCAAAGGTAGAGGGAAATAATTATTTCCATTCTTAAAATATACTAATAGAGTCGGCATTCATTGTAAAAACCCCTGCCGTTCAAACAAATTGATCACTGTAGCGAAAAGTATCTGTAACGTAAATGTAAAACATATTGCATGTTAATTTCGTATTGTTTAAAAACACTAGAATAACTTTTTCTAGTTCTACTATATGTTCAACGGGTAGGAAAAGACTAACAAAATTGTAAATCAATACAAGTTTTAGCTTACTTTTCTGTCAAAGTAGAAAATAGGTGAAAAAAAATCATGAAAGAAGGCCTGATGCACTGAAAAAAAAACGCTCAAAACAATTGAGTCGAAAAAGCACAACTTAATAAAAATAATTAAAGACACAGAGAAATCTAAAATAGGAAAGTTGGGTTTCGAGCTGCAGAAACTGTGTACCAGTCAGTCTGTCAGTTTTTCTGCTCCCCCCCCCCCCGCAATAGCTTGTGAGTGCATAGTCCGATTCGATTTTTTTTAATATTAAGATATCAGTGAGGACAATACACTCCCATATTCGACTTTTTTATTTGAATAATATTTCATTCAATTTCGAATTTCCGATTTTTTCCCCTGTCCTCACTTATAACTTTTGAAGGAACAAGTTCGATTCGAGCGAACATTTTTTTTTTCGAAATATCTCAGAGAAAACACCTCATTCCTCTTTTATGTTTTTTTATTTGAACACATTTTCATTAAATTTTGAGCATATTTTTTTTTCCATTTCTAAGACCATTCTTACATACCCAGAGATGCAATTGACGAAAATGTTTAGGAGAACTCCCTTTGAGTTATAGGGGACCCACCAAAAGAAAAGTGGTTTGAAAAAAATTATATTTGCAATTTTTACAATTGAAAACCCTAAATATACCCCCCCCCCCATACTACAGAATTGTACGAACACTTAAAAAAAAAAAAAAACAGGAGGTTCAGTTGTCACCTCCTGTTGACAACGGCCCCTTAACAAGGGTAACTCCCCTTAAACACTGGACCTACTTTAATCGCAAATATTACGATAAAATTTATTTTTTATGTGTTGTTTAAAACTGTTTTTCCTCTTTAAAAAGCTCTCTGCTTTCCATGTCATAGGCTTGATAGTAGCTTTTTGCTTTAACTCGCACAGGTAAAGTAAAAGATTATTGTAAAGCCGTCTTTCAAAAGCTTTGCAGATGACCAAAAATGGGAATCAAGTTTCCCGTTGGACGCAAATAGTGTAATCGCACCGCAGCTTCCAGTTTCATTATAACTCGCTAAAATTGGCGATTTTTCAAAAAAAAAACTGACTATGTCAGCTTTTTTTGTTGACATAGTCAGCTTTTTTTGTTTCAAAAAAGCTGACTGTCAAAAATTAGCTGACTTTAGGACCTTATATTTTGATAACGGGGGCGCGAGGGCAAAAACGCGTGAGTCCAGAAACATGTTTTACAATGCTCTTTCGATTGGTACTCATTAAAAAAAATTCATTATTCCATGATCGCGTACTTTCCTGGTAAGAGCATTATTTCATGCAAAACGGTTTTTTCATTTGCAAAGTTCCGTAAGTACGTGATTTATCGGAATTTATCTTTTAAACTAACATTCCTTGGCATTCGATGTAGAACGAGGGAATGTAAAGTAACAGAAAACTCCCCCTACAGCCAATCAAAAAAAGTACAAAGAATATCCAGTCCAAAAGGAAAAAATATTTGCCAATAAGAAATAGAAAGGCTTATGATAAATGTGAGAGCAACGCCTGATTGGTAACAAATCATCCCATGAAAACGTCTCTATGATTTGTCTAACGGGTACAGGTATATGATAATAGCCGATCTTAATCCGCCAGACCAGATACGGCTGTCTGGCAACTTCTACACCTTTTCAAAAAGCAGCGTAAGAGAAGCACATAAAAATTGTCTTTTTCAATTGCCACGTTCGAAAGTTCCTAAAAAACTCTATCCTTTTTATCAGTCAACACTTCAACAGGTTTTATATGCCCAAGGACGTTTAAAATGGAGAAATATATTGTTACGAACCGCGTAGAGGTTCAGCGAGCATTTTTGGCATCTATCAAACAGAGATCAGAAATACTGAATTGCTGCTTATGACACACTTTTTTCAAGCACTGCAGTTGTAATCTTATCCAGAAGTACATTGTGCTGTGCTTTTGAATTATCACGAAGCCGTGTGGCCGATAGCAAATTCTCTAATAAATGTTTATGGAGTTAAACAAAACGCCACATTGTACGTTAGTAAATATTGATGGCGGCGTCATCTTCAATAGTGTGTCTCTTTCGCCAAGTAGTTTGAGCTATGGCTTGGAACATTTGGCGAAGCCATCGATTCCTACCCTAGCTCAGATGAACTTTTAATTCTTCGGATTGAATTTTTTCATCCAAATCTGACTCAGTAAAATTGATATTTCGACATGTAAAGGATAAGGAAAACGAGTGGGTTTTATTTATTTTGTTTATAGTTTGGTTCATTCAAAGCGTGCTGCGATTTCACAAGTGTGTCAGAACCATCATCTTGTGAAATTAACAGTAAAAGTTGCTGCCGCGAACGGAGCCTACCACTTTTATTTATTTCTTTTTTTTTTCTTTTCGGCGCTTTAGCTTAATACACAAGACTTCAAAAACGTAAACCCCCCCCCCCCCCCTTCAACCCGATGTCGTTTACCAGACGCAAGCACTAGTTACAACATGTTTCCTGAAGTCGCACTACAAACTGTCTTATCTAATAAAACTTTTAAGGCTACAATGGAGTCTTAAAATGCGAAAAATTGACCAAAATTTTGATTTTTCAGTTTTTTCTTAATATTAATCTCTGAACTGTGCGTAATTCATAGCAAAAAAAAAAATTCAATTCGTACTATTTTTACCGAAGTTATAAGCTGTTCTTTCAGTATTCTGTCAGTACATTTGTAACCAAATGTTTCATTTAAATGCATATATCTCAGAATCGTAAAATTTAAATTCATGCGTATCTTCCAAATGCTCTCTGCAGTTCAATATATGTTTAATCACTCTGAGTTTTTTTCAGCTTGATCAAAATATACAAATAAAAAAAAGTTGGGGAGCAAATTTTCAGTATTCTCATTTCTTTTTTTTTAAATCAGTTGTAAATCCAAATTTTATTGACGTTTTTCAGAAAAATTGGAAATTTTAACAAGAACTCAGTTTTTGACACATTTTTTCCTAAATATTGTGGTTAATGAAATTTTGCTCCCCAACTTTTCTTTAAATATGAAATAGGCATTTAGAAAAATTGAAAGAATCAAGTTTTTAAAAAAATTGGTCTGCATGGAGTGGTTTTTGCGGTTCAAATATTTACGATTAAAAAATACAGTATTCTCTGTATTTCAAAAACTATTCAGAAATTTACAACAAAATTTTAGACCCTTATGAGGGGAAGTAATATATAAAACTCATAAAAAATTCAGAACTGTATCTTCAAAATTGAGAAAAATGATTTTTATACTCCATTGTAGCCTTAATTATAGCTGAAACCAATCCATAGTTAAGAAGATGAAACGATCTTGTCGGACCCCTATATCGACTTAGTTAAACATACATCCACTTTCAATATTCTTTTTGATGCATCGCGTACTAAGTGCAGTTTTATTAACTAACACAAATCTGCAACATTCCATTGAAAGTTGAATACATTTACAGCTTCAAATCACCATAGAATTCTGTCGCAAAATGTGCTTGATGCCCTTTTTTTCTGGCTAGATACACCGAAGAAATATTTTACGGCATAGCTTTTATTTAAGATGCCCTATTTATACAGGCTTTTCCCCCTATTGCTCGCAAAAGTGGAAGAAAAGAGATATTCATCTCTTGTTTACCTTAGCGTGTTGTTTCCAGAATATTGAGCTTAGTATTGGAAATGACCTCGGGGAGACGATAAAGTTTCCAGCTCATCCCCTACTGTAATATTTTGAATCGATTTTTAAATTGAAAACTCTTCTTTTGAACTCAGAGATGAAATCATTGTTTTGTTTAATTATTGATACATAAATTTGCTTAAAGATTCGGATTTTAAAAAAGGGAGGAAATGTGCGATTTTGCTCTAAGGGATGTTGCTAAAGTTCTTTAGGATTAATTCTGCTTTTTTTTTAAATCCAATTATTCTTATTTTACACATTAATAATCTTATTTTTGTGAATTATTTTTATAAAAGTGAAAATTTCAAATAACATTAAAGAAAAACTAATCTCATGCAGATTAAATGTTGAAAAAATAGGTTAGAAATAAAATGTATATGTAGAACAAAAGCTAAATTGAAAATTTTATTGAATGCAATTAAAAGATTGTTCAAGGACAAAAGAAAAGTATTACGATTTTGCCATTTACCACTCAAAAATAATAAGTATTTTTATCATTTTTCTCCTAATTCATAAAATGTAATTTTTGATTTGTTTTGTTCGTTTTTCCACAGCAAAATTAAAGCAAAAATATAGTTTAAAATCTAAATTTTTCGCTGTTAACAATACGAATGCAAAATCCGACGAGTACTTATGCTACGACTTTACTATACTATGCTTGTGTAAACTGTTAATGTAGCAAAATATTGTTAGAAATAAATTCCAGAATAATAATTGTTGAAAACATGAATAACACACTTTTACATTATAACAGCAGGAGTTAAAACTATATTTGTTCATGAATGTATCAATAACAATCTTTCTAATGTGCATATTTGCTAATGAAACGACTCATGCTTCTGTGTTTGAAGCAGCTCCTTCTAAAAGGAAAAGATGGAAACTTACGAATGAAACATTAGGAAGGAGTACAATATATTTCTATGTATTTCCTTCATATTGGCTTACAATGCTATCGGGGTAAATTACAGATGAAAATATACATTATATTCATGAACTCCTAATGCATTTTAATAACTTACCAATTATGAAAACTGATGCAATACATAGTTCTGTCAAAAAATATAATTTTAGACCTTTCCAGACAATGAAAATATTTTCATTTTTCATCACAAAAAGACATTTTATCAAGATTTATTTTGCAGAACTATATATCATTCTTAAAATGAGCTGTATTAAATTTTGCATTTTTGTTTCGTTTGGCGATGTGGAACTTCTGATACTACAAAACTTATTTTTAATTCGGAACTAAGACAAACAGCTCATTTTTCCAAAAGCAAGTGGTATTTTTAACTAAATATCTCTTGTATTCTTATTTATTTACTTCTTCATTTATTTTTTTGTTATTATTATTATTATTATTA